>JAJOOO010002654.1:0-11308 GCA_029582685.1 Solanum piurae
GTGTTCCTCTCCTCTATTTTCTCTTTCAATCTCCTCCCATCATCCAATTTCACAGTCAATACCCTTCCATGAAATTCAACACCATCAAACTCCACTGCCTTCATAGCTGCTTTCTCTGCAATTGGACCCTCATATTTCAAAAACCCAAAACCCATATTCTTTTCATTCCCACTATTACCCTTTATCAAAATCACATTCTTTATAGCCCCAAATTGTCTAAAAAACTCAGTAACCTCCTTCTCTTTAATCCATAATGGCAAATTCCCCACAAAGATTCTTCCTTTTTCCTTATTTCCAACTCTTTTCCGCATTTCCTCATTTTTTGCTAATAGTGGTGGAGGGGGTGGGCGTGGGGGTGGGGGTGGGGGTGGTGACAGTTTCTTGGATAACCATAGCTTGTTACTGAGGCTAGGTGGTGGGGTGGAATTAAGTAGATGTTTGAGGGGTTTTTTGGTAAATTTAGGAGTGTATGGAGGAGGGATTTTTCCAGGGGAGCTGGAGGAGGATTTTTTGAGGGAGGAAAAGACGGTGGCGGAGTGGTGGTTTCCGGTGAGAATGGCGGCGGAGAAGGGTGGCGGAGATGGAGAGAGGGAGAAGATTGTATCCATTATCAGTTAACTCAACTGGGGAGTGAGAACTGAGAAGACAATGAAGAGATGAAAATTTTCAAAGGGATAATCTTGATTCTTGAGAGGGGCAAATTTGGTGTTGAGCGACTAATTTCGATCCGTCTCAATTTATATGATATTTTCTGAATTTCAAAGATTCAAATACTTATTTCTTTAGCCATAATCTTTAAATATTTTCATCAATTAATCCAAGAAGGAATTGGTGCTATGTCAATTTTACCATAACTAGCCATAATTTTATTTATTTCCCACCCGATATTTGGAGTTCACATTGAAGCTCCGATTAAATTTGAATTGCGCAGTGCAAGAAATATTTTGGGGTGATGCTTCCAACATAATTTTCTCCATACTCAAGCTCAATCCTAAGACTTCTGATTAAGGGTGAAACAATCTCACTAATGCATGACAACTCATGCTATTATTTCTTTACTGTTAATATAAAGTGATGCATCATTTGTTCTGTTGATTCAACTATCTATGCCTATGACAATGGACTTCACTAAGCACTCTTTCTCACTCATTTTACTATTTGTCAATGGCATATCAAGAATTGCAAATGCAAGTGACCATGACATTTCTTCACACTTCATCTTCAAAATCATATCGAATGAGAAGTTTCATTAATAAAATTTCTGCCTCTGCCACTCTGCTAACGCCTCCCAACAAATCAAACAATGTGTGAAGACTTCTTCACTTACAGTGGCATGCCCACAAACCTTTATTGTGACAAAAGCTAGTCAGGCAAAATTCCCAACTCTAAATGGAAAGTGTCTACCTTGCCATGTTACCATTTCCTTCGGGTGCTGTTAACGATAACCCCCCTCCCCCCTAACACACGTACCCTCGTGTCTCTGAGCTCTTGTTCCTCGTACAAGGTGTTCTAGAAGTTGGATTCATTGACACAAAGAACATTCTTTATATGTGGAAGCCAAGATCCGGAGGACTAGTTTACTATCCATGTAACGTGAACCATTATAAACAAGTTGTGGCCCTCTCTGCATTTGGTAGCGCAAATGTTGACACAGTTTTATTGACCTTGTCAATTTTTGGGAATAACATTGTTGATATAACACTTTCTAAGGTATTTTTGAGACTAATGTTGGCACCATTGACAAGATCAAAGTAGGATTTAATGTTTATACCATACCTCTAAGCCTTTAGTTAATAGCTAAAAGCAACCTATGTCGCTTGGACTCACCAAAACTGTTATCCACCCGTGTCAGATCTTCCAAAAAATATACTACTATTTTTGAAGGATCTAACTCCACTCGTCTACATTTTTGAAAAGTCTGAACAACATAGCTAAAGACACACGTAACACATGGATGAAGGTTGCAATTGTGAACTTATTGTTGATTTATGCATTAATTTGGTACAAACACACCAAACGTTTCTCAATTCAAGACTTCATCTTGCTTGTGTGTATGGACAATACAATCTTCCCTTGGGTACGAGATGCAAGTCAATACGTACCCCTTTTCGATTAGGCTTTCATCGAGGAACGAGCCTTCAGATTGATCTACTGATCCTGAACTCAACTGTCCTACACAAGTTCCACAAGTACCAGCCCTGCATGAGTATGGAAGTTCCATTCCTGCATCTTCTGCAGTATCAAGAATGTATCGATCATTGGGTACTTCAATCTCGTTTTCGATACCATTAGGATCTAACAATTTCACCTTGTATAGTGCCATTGTTGGGACTTTGAACTTGGAGAAAGAATTCAAGCCAAATGTTTTAGAAATGCTCTTCAAAGAACCTAGAACATGATTAATTTAACGTATAGTCACTAAACTTTATCGACTATAAGCAAAAAATAGTTTTGTGAGGGTACTATTACTTTAATATGATGAAAAATAGTCTTCTTACTTTATTGTTATATAGCGGATAAAGTTCAGTAACGACATGTGAAATTAACTCACCTAGAGTACATGGAGGCTTTTTGGTAAAGGCAGAGGATTTTGTTGTGGTGCACCTTTGAGCAAGTAATTAGATGAAGGAATGATAATAGTTGACATGTTACACCTAGGAAACATAAAATGATTTGATTTATTAGACTAAATTAATCTATTACCATTATAAATCAAGATCTAACAAATAATTGTTGACGTGTAATATGTCCAGTGAAATTCCACTAAATGGGATTTGGAGAGGATTGAATATTCCACTATTTCTAAAGTACATATCATGATCAACGCAATAAATAAAAATTGGCAAGAGAAAATTAAATAATACAATTCATACCATACATAAAATTCAAAGATATAATTGATGAGTAGAGAAAATATGAACCTGTGAAGATGATAATTTTGAGGATCAAAGCTACAATTCTTGTTCGGTGACACTCTTCTAGATATCTGTATTTTTATATTATATGGTCTGAATTCTACTAATAACTAATAAAAACAAACAAAAAGAAAAAGAAAACTCATTCATTTAAACTGTTGAAGTGGCAAAGAAGCAAAACAAAACAACAAAAAAGCTATCTTGATCTAAGTGGGGTCTTTGTGGTTTATATTAGGATAATTAAGGATATGTACGATGGAGCTAAAATTCAAATAAAAATAGTAAGAGGTGATTTAAAACACTTGTTGTAATGGACGAATGGCTGTGTTGGGATATATGTTATTTGTAGATGACATAGTATTGATAGACAAGACGCATGTGAAATAACACTAGACATGTTGTTTAATAATACTTGTGGTCACTGTTATAAGTCATTGAAACACCCTCTTGCAGAAATACAAAGTTCACTGGTCTATAACATACTCAATGTAGTCCAATCCATACTAAAATTTCGCAAATAACACGAGTTTAGTGCATCGAGCTGCCTTCTTATTCTACTGCAACACAAAGATAAAGGGTGGAATAATACTTAGCTGCCTTTTAAGAATAACAGAATCTTGATACACAAAAAATACAGTTTCTCTACATGCTTAGGCTATAAAATAGTTAAGATTTTTTGTGTCAACACAATCCTAAAATCAAAATTCAAACATTTTATATTATAAGAGTATATCAGGAGAGCAAGCTTCAACTAAATAAAAAGAACCAAAAATCTCAATCAACAAGTATTATGTGTAATCGAAAGTTAAAACAAACAGCCAATCATCAATAGTTAATTGGTCTTGCAACTGCAGTCAATCGATCAGGAACGATTGTTGGCACTCGACAGAATCACGGAACTAACTCCAACTTTTGGGGAAGACAGACGATCCTTCGACCATTCCTCTAACGCTTTACGGTGCAGAGCATTCATTCGTATGTATGGCCGTTTTTCTTTGATCAACTTCTCAGCATTTTTCCAGTCTTCTGCTAGACCAAGAGCAACTAACAGTGCACACATGACTGCAACACTCCTTCCATGACCTAGAGGAAACAAATCAAGAATTTACAATGAAATATCAGTGACGCGTTTTATGTTCATTGCAATGATCTATTGAAGCATCAAAGAAACTGATAAGGAAGTTAAGCTCTTCAAGACAGTTTCCTGCAGCAATTGCTGTTGATTGATGCAGTTTAAGTACTCCCTCCGTTTCAATTTGTTAGTCTGGTTTTGACTTGACATGGAGTTTAAGAAAATAAAGATGACTTATGAATCTGGTGGTCTTAAGCAAAAGATGTGTCAAATATACCAAAATACTTTTAATCTTGTGGTCTTAAACTTGTCATATGAAAAGTTGAAATTAAAAAGTTGCCAAGAAAGAAAAGAGGCCTTCTTTTTGAAACGGACAAAAAAGTAAAGTAGACAAACAAACTGAAACAAAGAGAGTAGTACATAAGTTGTCACTACATGCAAGAACATTTACATCTACAATCTTTATCCTAAAATGATAACTTCCCGAAAAAACCCAAGGTTTCATAGCTTCAACTATGGGCCTGCACGTTGTATCAATGGTTATTACAAGGAAAATCTCACAATCAAAACGTGGAGACTTCTAAAAGCAGTGTGAAACCGCTCATATAAAACTCTTAAAACAAAAGACAGAGAGAAGCCTGCAGAATTGTTTTAATAGAGGTCCTTAATCATCACTATTTTTTATGATTGTGGTGTCCGGGGTCAGCTTTTGTGCACCTCAACTAATTCCACGGGATACCTGTCTCGTCCGACCAACAACAGGTACCATCAGTCAAACCCTAGCCTCGACCAACATCAGCAAAGAGTATTTTAACAAGGCTCTGCACATTGACCTCCTGTTTGTAAGGCTGATTTGTATCTATCAATCAAACCCTAGCCTAAGGAACTGTACTTTCATAACCAAAACTGGCTTTCATAATGTAAATTACCAGTCGCAGAGTGCAATCAATTTTCTGTTACCTTTTCTCAAAGAAAAAATCTGCAAGATGTATAGATGATCTATTTATAGAAATGCATGTAGACAAATCGAAGTGTAAATACAACGGCTAATGTAACTATGCAATAATATGGGATTGTCTTTAACAACCTCAAAAGCACCACTTGCTGCTAATAAGTAGCCAAAATTTCCCAGTGGAGTCAAAGCAATCACAAGTTTAGCATGATATACTAGTTCCTGTTTAGTTCCAACAATTGGGATGGACCATCTGAGGAATACCACTCCATTTTGTCCTCTCTTTAAACTCCTCCGTCAAAAATCGAAAGAATAGGTTGTTATATATTTTAGACAACCTTCACATCAGGAGTTAGGCTTAAGGTCCATTTTGTTAACCAATATCAATATGCTATGACTAACCGACATGGTACCTATGAGAATACACAAAATTTTATCAAATATTCATCTTCTATGGTGTCAAATCTTCAAGGCATGACCCAAAGTGTTACTAGGCTTCTGTTTAAAGAACCACTCAAAGTAGTATAGCATTTATGTCTATATGGAAGCAGTTTAAAAAACTAAAGCAAGTTAGTAACAACCATATTTTCTAAGACTTGAAGAACATTATAAAAAATGATTACCTTAAGTTTTAATATTGGGAAAAAAAACAAATGGACGATTTTTACAATTGTTTTGGATATTCCTAAACCAAGCCTACCATTTGTAAATCACACCAGGAGCTCACATATATGGATACGTCACCTTATAGATTAGTCAATTTGGCCCGAGATAACTCATGCTTTCCCTATGGAAAATGGATATAGACTGCTAGCTTTCTCCTATGAAATATCAGTTGAGAAGTTCTATGATTTTCAGTAATAAATACAATAGGTGAAACCGAAAATATGAACCCAAAGGAAGCAATTTAAGCAATGAATCCACTTTATCTCAATCACATACTAATGAAGGGCAGGCAAGCTAGCAACAACTGAAACTTTTACTCCCTCCATCCCAATTCAAGTGTCTTACTTTCCTTTTTGGTCTATCCTAAACGGAGTGTCTATTTCTATATATAGTAAGTTTTTCAATTCCAACATCTGACATGGCAAGTTTAAAACCACAAGATTTAAAGGACCACACACATCTTTAATATAAGACCACAAGATTCATAAGTCTCCCTTTATTCATTCAACTTTTGTGCTCAGTCAAACTACCACACTTAAATTGGGACTTAGGTAGTAACATCTAAAGGACATATCTCCACTTAACAACAACAACATACCCAGTGTAATCCCACAAGTGGGGTCTGGGGAGGACAAAGTGTACACATACCTTACCCCTACCTCGTAGAGATAGAGAGGTTGTTTCCGATGGACCCTCAGCTTAACTAAAGTCTGTCTAAAAGTTTGAAAAAGGATACAGTTATGGGAGCAATAACAACAACAAATTAATACGAAATGAAGAGTGTTACACAACAAATAGGAGAAAGAACAGTAACGAAAACGAATTAATGCAATAATTGGCTACAAATACATTTATCTAAAACAAAAGTTTTAAACTTCACAATCATACCATATGCACAATGGATGAAAACAGGTATCTTCTGAGCTCTTTTTCTACAAGCCCACTTAACAGCAGCCTCTATATCAGCTGGCTGAGGTGACCTTGTATCCCAAGTTGGAATACACAAAAATGCATGATTTCCAGTAAACTCCAACATCCTAGGCATCTCACAAGTACAATCAATAATAGCAGGATTACCAGGTGGCAATTTATCAAGTGAACAAGGCCAACCCCCAACATACAACCCTTCAGAAATCTCACTATATGGAGGTTCCCCACTCTTCATTCTTCTCAAAGCTGAAAACCCCCTAACAAAATACAAGTAAGGACTAAACATAACAAGTGACCAAATTGGAAATGTCCCATCTGAGTTTTTCCCCAAAAGAATTGGAAGATCAATTGAAGGGTTAGCAGCTAATGCTACCAATAAAGATACCAATGATGCATACAAACAAGGTATTGACAATAATGGGTATCCATAATTCTTGAGAGTTGCAAACAATATGAATAAAGTTACTGACTTTAGGCCTATAAGCACAGAAATTCCAACACCCATTTCAGTTCTCGACCAAAAGAATCGATTTTTAAGCCAAAAAAATCAGATACAAAGTCGAAAATTCAAATGGGTTATACCCAATTCAAGAAAATACGAGAAAGGAAAATCTTAAGGCAAATACCAAAAGAAAATTGAGAATCTAATGGAGAGAAAGAGGGAAAATCAAGAAGACAGAGAGGCAAATCGCTTGATGAGAGGGGAAAGAACTTGACTTTTAGGAGTTGTTTGGTTGGAGTTAGGAACCTAATGAGAAAAATGAGTTAATTAAAACAAAAATTCATTTGAATTACTCATTCCGTCCCGTATTATAACACTTTTCAGATTTTGAGATTCAAATAAATTTATTTTGACCGTAAGTTTTTCATCGATCTTTTAAACATTTTGAATTATCAATTAGTGTGACTTACAATATTTTTTTACCTAGTTTACAAATATATAAATTTCATTTTAAAATAAAATAAAATTTCAAGAGCGGTTCCACGGACTGTAGATGTTTTTACAACCCGTAGGTCGTCTCGTGAACCTTAGACCTGAGAACCAATTTTCAAGAGCATGGTTCCATAGATCCACCTACGGTCCGTAGATACCTATGTGGCAAGAAGATGCCTTTCGTGGCACCAAACTGCAGAAAGTTTTCATGGTCTAATTTGAGGTAGAATTTTCGAGGTGTTACATGTTCTTTCAGCCTCTATCGAAAGACCTGGATTTTGGCTGTCAAAGGCTATATCAGAGGCCATCACTAACTCATCAAAGCTTGAAGATTAAGAAGCAAGGGAAAAATATCCATCAGATCGAGGAGTCAATTTTCTTGTGAACATTTCTAGAGTACAAGGTCTTGTACGACGATTCAAAATAGACATGTTGAATTGAATATGAGCGGGTTGAAAATGGGTTAGACAAAAAGGAAAAGATCCCATCAAATAAAAACAAGAGGGAGAGAACACATGCCATTATACTGGAAAATAGTAACCGTCAAAATTCTTTCTTGTTTTCATTTCTCTCTTGTAATTAAACACTCACGATTTTAGTCCTTTTTAAGTTATTGAGTTCAAAACTAGTAATATTTTAGAACATAAACTGGAAAATTCTTCAACTTTAACAAACATAAGAAATCACATTACAACAACAAAAAACGAATAAGACTTCATAGATAGTTAGACATTATTAGTCTTGTTCATTTCAGTTGTTTTGATATAAGACTTGAGTTGCCTCATTGGCCAGTTGAATGTTTCCTTTACAACATTCTAAGTTTATTTCATGAGTTTATCTTTGAGTTCTTTTATATGTTGAGTAAAGTCTTCCGCCGAGTAGTAAATCAGGCCAAAGGTTCTCTTGGGGTCAACAATGGTTCTCGAGTGTCAGTCCCGCCTAAGGTGTAGGCTCGGAGCGTGACAGTAGAGACGCAAGGAGTCCGAGATAGGGAAGGGGTTGTGCACCATCAACACTTGAGAGCAATTTCAAGAAGAGTTCAAGAAGGCCTTCTTCCCTAACAACGTCATCTATGAGGTCAAAACACAAGTTTAGGGAATTGAAGCAGACAGATAGCATTCGGGCATACGTGAAGGAGTTCACCACTCTCACGCTTCAAATCCCCAACCTCACGGATGAAGACATGTTGTTCCACTTTATGGACGGATTGCAAAATTGGGCCAAGACGGAATTAGAGCTGCGACAAGTTAGGACCATCGATGAGGCCATCACCCAAGCTGAAGCTTTGACCGACTTCAAGCATGACCGGCATGACAAGGCGAAAGGCAAGGATGCAAGGAGTAGTCATGCTAAAGGTGGGGGAAAATCGTGACTGAGGCAAGGAGCAACAAGCATTGTTATGTCGTAATTTTACTATATTTTAAAAAATCACTTTTTGAAATGTTCTAATTATAAAATAATTTGAGAAAAATACTTAGAAAATAGTCGCCACTTATTTTTAAATGAAATTAAGAAAACTTATAATTTAAAAATACTCTAACAGATTAAGTTTTTAAAATTTTAGAGAAAATGAGTAAGAGGTTCTCATTTACACTTCAAGAAGGTTTTTAAGGCATTTGAAGCGTCCGCTAACATGAGGTTATCCTACGACTTGGTTAAAATATATTTTGACTTAGGAAAATGATTATAAAAATAATTTACAAAATTTGATTTAAACTTGGAGAAAAATAATTAAATAAAGGACACATTTTATTTTATTTCGTAGAGAAAGGGACCTAAAATGAAACATTTGAATTAATTTACAAATGATTAAGATTTTAAGAAAAACTAGATTATTTAGAATTTATTTGAATCTTTTTTTAAAATAATAATAATAATAATAATTTAGATCGATTTGGTCAATTAAAGCATGGAAACTAATTAAATTAATTGAAAAAGGTTTTGACAAAAATATATTTGATTAAAATAAAAATATAAGAGTAGATAAGAAACAAAATTTTGTCAAAATAAACTAACATAAAGAATATACTTCATCTTTTGGGAAAATTAATTAATTAAACCAAATCAAATAAAGTGTAGAGTTAATACAATAAACAAATAATGATAAGAGAAAGAATAAAATCAAATTTTGAGCATTCGGCCCAATCTGCCTTAATACTAAAGAGGAAAACTTACATAAATATATTATAAATAAAAAATATTTATCATTTATAGTAATAACATTTTTTTTCACTTGATCACTTTTAATACATTTATAATACAGTTTTAATACATATTATAAAAAATAATTTATTATTCACATATAATACAAGTTTTGTTGATGGATAATATATTTATCACACATTTTAATACACTTATAATACAATGTGTCAACTTCTTACCAAACAAGCATAATATATTTTTAAAAACATTTATAATACCTACATATTGCAATATTTAATTCACTTTTAACACATATTACAGAATTAGCATAATATTGCTATATATTGCTATAAATGATAATAAATAAAAAAATATCCCTAAAATAAATAATTATTTATTAAAAGACACAAATTACTAAAGGTCTGCTCCAAATTAGATGGGCCTTAGCCCATTACCTTTCCTGCTGAAACTGCTGTGGCAAATCAAGAATTTGGGCTTTTAACCCATTTTTTACCCCTGAAAAATCTGTGCATACAACAAGTGTATACCACCATATATGGGCTGTAAATTTTTTGTATGTTGGGCTGCATACCAGATATATACAGCCCACTTTAACCCCTGCAACCTGTATTTTTGTACGTGGACCCGTATATCAATATTTTCGGGACCTGAAATCAGTCTTTACCCCCCTATAAATTTGACTTGCAAAACTTGAACAAAATGATGGCTGACTCGATGGAAAAAATTTGGGCCTACATGGCCCAATAAGCGATGCAAGACCGTAGCTAGAGTCAATGGGACGATTTCATGCACAAAGAAAGAAACAAATTGAGAATATGATTAAAAGGGAATATGAGAAGTTCCAGCAAATACTACTCTAAATCAACAAACTCACAACAATCCAACTTTGAGCATTTTCACAATTTTAAGCAAGAGAAAAGAAGAGAGATACTGGAATTAACACCCATGATGATCAATCTATCCTACAAATTAAAACTAAAATTAAACTAACATCTTTAGACATAAACCAAACTCGAGCTAGCGACAAAACTGAACAATACCAACGATGCCTTCTACTAGAAATTTAAGTTGGCGTTTGGCCATGCAATATCATATCACGATATGGAATTTTGAGATGGAATCAACGTTTGGACATGCGATTTTACGCTGATTCCATCTCATGATTCCATATCATGAGATGTGATTCCATATTCTCCAAAAACCATGATAATGAAATTATATGTGAATTCCAGTTCATGATTTGAGATTTTTTAAACACAAATATTGATCCACAAGTTTATATTTTGTTAAAACAACCCCACAGACCTTTGAAGCTTGGAAAAATAGGTTCAGAATACGGAAACAAGGCATGGACTATTATGATATTGACACACAAGTGAAAATTGTCATAGTTTGTGCAGTGTTACATAATTATTTGCGAGAAGGAGTGATGAAATATTTATGGTCTATGAGCATGAAAATATAGTTGCAGACGATATTGACCAACAAATGACTCAAAGTAATAATGTTGGTTCGTCTTCTCGATCACATGATCAAGAAATGCAAGTTCAACCTGAGGAGATTGTCCGTATCATATGAAAGAAATGGGTTGGGAATGGAGAAAGAATGGGCTTGGGTATCATTTGATAAGTTGGGCTGCTGAAAGGTTGTGAAGGCGCCCAAATTTTTGGTTTTTG
>JAJOOO010002655.1:0-22981 GCA_029582685.1 Solanum piurae
CTATTATCATTTTTGAAGCTTTTCAATAGATGTTTGATATAAAAATTATCAACAACTAATGCATTTTATGAATAAATAATTTTTCAATAGACTTATTTAGAACATATCTAACAAATTAAATTTATTTTAAAAAAACATACCCATTAATTAGTATTTTTTTAAAGTCATGAACTCAAAAGTAACAAAATCAAAATGAAGTAATTGTATATTTAAAAAATATCTTCAAACTTACTAAAAGAAACTAAAATAAAACAATTTCTTCTACATTTTTAAGAAGGGTCCTACATATTCTCCTAAAACCCATGAAGAATCAAAATCAAAAACTCAAATTATAAATTAATCATGAAAATTTTAGAGGGAGAAAGAATAAAGAATGGAGAAGAGAAAAGGTGCCTTGAATTTCCGTTTTTATAATTTTTTAGAAATATAGAAATTTATCGAGGTAAAAATGATGTTTTATTATAGTTAGGGTTGAAAAATGATTGGGGAAGAAAGTAAGAGGAAGGAGGAGTACTTTTTAATTATTTTTTTATTAAATGGTGAAATACACGTGTTAAGTGTGTATATTTCACCATAAGACACATGCCTAGTAAAGACATTTCAGGGAGGAAATAATTCCACTTTAAAATAGCTCAGAAGGGTAATAGGATCCCCGTAAAATATAAGTATATAATTGAAAATTTGGTTATAGATTGAGGGGTCATTTGACCATTATTAAGAAACTTTTGATAAATACTAATAATAAACACATAATTAAAGCAACTCATGATTTAGGGTGCGATTTGAGGCTATTGAGTGATGTAAAAATACATCCAATTGAATAGCTACATATTTTATTTTCTTCCAAATCGTCCAGATTTTTCTGGCATTTACACTAATCAATTTAAAAATATATATTAAATAATTGTATCTAATTAATTACAAAATTTATTATTGAGATTTATTAGTTAAATAAGTTAACATAAACATAAAGTTTGTCACTATGAATACATACCTCCCTTTGACCAACATGGGTTGTGTGCACTGGTATGAGTGTTTCACCATTAAACAGATATCTTGGGTTTGATCCCTGGATATGAAGAAAATTCTGTTGAGAGCGCTACCCGCGAATTGGCCCTGCAGAGCGGGATCCAAATTTAATCGGAGCTTCAATATGAACTCCGAACATCAAGTAAAAAACTAGAAAAAATAATACATATACCTCCTTTTCAATCTATATGGCCTTAAAAAATATTTATCATAATTCTAAATTTTGATAATGATATCATTCTCTTCAATCTTTCCTTTTACTTGCCATTTTTAATATTTTATTTAGTCCTTAATAACTTAAAATATAATTGATATTTTAAAGTTATAAATAAATTATATAAATTAAATAAAACATTCCGTTTCTGCATTGGTTAATTGACTTGTTGACATGAATAATAGGATTCAAACTTATTTGTTAAAGACAACTCGAATGAAAATTAAAGGGTTCCTTAAGTGTTAATTACTCCAAAAAATTTCACTACATTCGTCTATGAATTCCCTTAAACATAAACAAAAAAAGGATGGAAGAAACTAAAGAACTATTTTTTTTAGTTGGTGTTCGGAATTCAAATTGATGTATGGACTAAATTCGGATAACACAGAACCCAATTGAAAATGACAATTTCAATAGAATTTTCTCTATACCAAGTGGTTGAAGTAACAATGAAACGTTTTCTAATACCATTTAGCTACTTCAACTTCATATGGCACTACACGTTTCCTAATTGGTTGGAAACATAAATGTCACAACAAAGAATATTAAAAGAAAATAAAACTTTAATCACACACAAACTTACATTTGATTTGATTTGATTTTTCTAATTAAGGGTAGGGAAAAGGAAAATGGAGGAGAGGAAATACGTAGGGGATGTAATTTCAAAGAGGCTTTGACCAAACCCAAGAATCGGACAGAATATAGGTTCCACTATGATACCTCGTGTAAGTTATAGTTAATGACCTGAAAGAAGTCACTAGCTTCTTGTTAGAGAATTAGCAAATCATCACCATCCAATAAGGTAAGTAAATGTTATATAATCAATTAACTGAAGTACTAAATAGACGTTTGACCGGAAATATCTTTCACTTTTTTTTCAGAGTAGAATTCCCGGAATCATGTTTGGTCATAAAAAAAATGAAAATTTCTAGAATTTGGAAAAATACTTGAACTTTATTTTCTTCACTCCAAATGGTTATTTCTCATTTTAAAATAATCTCAATTTAAATTCATGTCCAAACACAACCATGATTTATAGATATCATTTTTTACTTCGAAAAACAAAAAATAAATTTTCAAATACTCACTTTTCAAACAAATGAGCCCTAAGATTTCTCATTTATTTAGTATTTGCTTACAAGGAGGGCAAGAAGGTGTATAAATGTATCATATAGTTGTCATAGAGCTTCCTCTTAGAGAAGTCCAGTATTCCATCTTCTTTTAATCTGAAGCTAAAAAAAAAACAAGCAAATATAATAATATAAAAAGATGATAGTTTAAATTATATATATCGTCTACATAAAGAATTTTTACACTATTAGCTATATTATTTAAAGAATCTCTACAAATAAATCTTCATAAAAAGTGGCATGTATAATCTTGAAAATAAAACATGACTGTTAAAACTCAAATACAAATAAGTGTTGCAAACCCTAAAATGAATTTAAATATTATGCACTAAACAATATAGAAATTTATTCATTTACACAATCAATTTATTTTTACTTGATATAAGATAAAATACGGGTACAAACGATTAGAAGAATTACTACTAATTGGTGATTTGATAAATATGAAAACTAACCAAACTAAAACTTTGGTATTTATGTAAAAACTTAAAAACATCCAAAAGTAAATTTAATTTCTTTTTTTTTGATATTATAGCAAGAAAACTAATTAAATAACCTCCAAAGGTATGACCTAGTGTTAAATAAAAGTTGAAAATCACCAAAAAAAAAAAATTCCAATTGTCCTTGTGAGTCACCACAATATATCTATACATTTCCAAATATCATTGCTTCGATACGGTCCATAAAAAAAGCCAAAAATGAAGGAAACTAATCAAATAACTAGAACTAAAATTTAGAGTACAAATAGGAATTTAATTAATTTGAAGATGTAGAAGAGAAAATATATTAACAAGTAATTATGAAGAGGGAGCTCCCTTCAGTCCAAGCAAAAGAAGCTTAAGATTCAGTCAGTCTACCGCATCATTCACTCAGTTACTAAGGCCTTTCCTTCTTCTAACTCTCAAAACCTTAGCATTTGTGTGAATGAGTCAGCAGCTAATTGAACCATACTGCCCCCTTTATGTGGACTAAAGAAAGCTCTCTACATATATTATACAAAAAAATGAAGAAATTTATATTATACTAAGGCAAATATGGGGAAGTAACAATAGGGGAATGGAGAAACAAGAATGGCTTTATATAAGCTAAGAGAAAGGGTGTGATAAGACAGTACTAGTTTAAATATTGCAATGTAGTACAATTTGGAAGAAAGTTATAATTATATATTCAAATATGCTTCTTATTATTGTAGTCCATTTTATTAGCATATGCTTTACTTTTGGAAGATATAAAATGTTAAATATATGCAAAGATTGTGGAAGCATAACCAACTACTAGTACTTGTATATACAAAAAATATATTAAGCATATGTTTGATAGTGCTACCACTTTAACATTGTTGTTATAGGATAAAGACATTGTTCATAGAAGGTGAGTAAGTTGTTTGAGTTGGCCGATCGTAAATAGTTGAAAAGTTTTAAATGTTATAAATATTTTTATGTATTCAAATTATTTCATAAATAAGTAGTATGTGTTTAGATAAAAATGCTAAAATTGATAATAAAGCATTGATATGTTTGATAAATAAAAATATCGACAGGCTATTCGTTATTAAAATGACTAAACTAGTTTTAAATATTTTATTAAAAACTATAAATTTAAAAGTTTTTTTGCAAAAAGGAAAAACAGGAGGAACTATATATGAATATAGATTGAAGAGTAAATTCAAAAAGTATTGGAATAGATATGTTGAAAATTAGAAAGAATATACTAGGATAAAACAAAAATAAATAAAAAACTTAGTCAAACCAAAAGTACCACTTACAAGTTGAAAAGTCATAGATTGAAAATGACTAATTTATAGCTTTTGATTATACAAATACTTAACTTATAGTAGCATTTTGAGAAAAGATCCCGTATTTGCATAAAGACATCTTAACTTTTAAAATGTCCTATCACCCTACAAAACTATTTAATATCTTTGTAAATAAGCCATTTTGACACATTCCCCCGTCTGGGTTGTTACCATGCACATGAGGGGCGTTATGCAGTGTTTTCACTGTCATGGACCAGTTTAAAAGTGTCACGTGTCATTTTATTTCTTTATTATTAATTATTTAATTAATTTATGTCATCTTCCCCAAATTTAAACCCAAAATAGCAATTGGTAGTCCTAATTTTTCGATTTCATGGTTTTTTCCATAGCAAGATCAACGTTGCTGCTCTCTGTTTGACAACTTCATCATCTTACGTCATCCTTAATCATTAAAATAGAATAGTTGAATGACCATTTGAGTAATGGACTCCGAAAAGGTTTTACCAGAAGAGTCAAAACAATAGACATAAGCATTGTCAAGAAAACAGTCAACACAGAACAAAATTACAGTAGCACAGTATCAACATAAATTTATCCCATTGGTAAAACGTCTAAAATCAGTATACTGGGTGATTTTCTTCTATTTCTATCACTTCCCTTTCCGCTTCTTTGGCATTTCTACACAATCCGCGCAAAACCATTTCCCATTGGGCTGTTCTTTGAGGCCAACACAGCCGTAGTGGAACCACTCTATTTTGCAATTAGGATTGTCGCAAGCAACCATTTCACCATAGCTAACTTGATTGCAGAAACAATATGTTGGTTCGTTTGGATCAACAGGCATAATGATGATAGTCATAGTGGAGGCGCAAGCCAAACAGAGAAGAAAAGAAAAGGAGAAGACGACTTTTCTTCAAAGAATAGGGTCGGGTCGGGTTGAATTCTATCACAGGGAGTGAGCAACACGCGTAATTACATAGACTAGGGAATGGGTCAAAATAGCCCATTTACAAAGATATTAAATAGTTATGTGGGTGATAGGACACTTTGAAAGTTAAAGGTATCTTTATGCAAATACGGGACAACTTTGATGGTGTCTTTATGTCTTTTTCCTAGCATTTTTAATGTTTATAAAAAATTATAGATAATACTTACTTATCTTTTAATAATTACTCCATCCGTTTAAAAAAGAATGACATCATTTCCTTTTTAGTCTGTTTCAAAAAGAATGACTCCTTTCCTTTTTTGGCAACACTTTAACTTCAACTTTCCACATGACATGTTTAAGGCCACAAAATTAAAGGGCATTTTGATACATTTGACATAACTTTAATTTAGAACCACAAGATTAAAAAGTCTTCTTTCTTTTCTTAAACTCCGTTTTAAGTCAAACTAAGACATTCTTTTTGAAACGAAGGAAATAATATGATACAAACTTTCAATCTATCGATTGACAATAGAGGTGCTCAAACACTTGAGTAGAATTCTTTTAAAACCGTAGGCTTCATGGTTGAGTTCAATGTTTTTGTAGAGACACCTATTTTTGATGTTATAACTAATATAGCTAAATTACTACAGTAGAGAAAAAAGTTCTACAATAAAAGCCTATATATAGATTACAATTCATCATGAATTTATTGAAAGCAAATCAATGTCATCATCAATTTAATGCTATTTTCACATTTAAAAGGGAAAAGTCATGTTTCATGAATTATAAGAAATACTTATTTCTCCAAATTTATGGCGATGTATTGTCTGATTTGAACTTAGAAGCTAAGCTATATCAAGGTCAAAAGTGTGTATATCATGTAAACTTAAGTTATATATTTTATAAAGTTCTTCACTCTATTCTTTTTTCTAATGTGAGGTTCGCTTAAGGTATTATCTGCACCTCATCTTCAGAATCTTGCTGATCTAAAAAGCATATCATTCTTGCTAGGCCCATCCTCCGTCAGGAGCATCACATAGAGTACCCCCTTAGGAACTCAACGTTCTCGTTGAATTTTTCCCCATCATCGCGCTGAGGGAGTACATTCACTAATGTTATATTTGTCATGCCTCAAGTTCATGATATGCATTGTCCGTTTTGAGCCTAGACAACACAAATTTCTTTGTCCGATTACGCCACGTATTGAGCCTCAAAAACACGTCTATTATGTAAACTTGAGTTATATATGTCTTATCAAGCTATTCACTTTTCTCTCTAAACCATTGCGTTCACTACAAAAAAAATATAATCTAAAATTAGCTACTAACTTTGTTGCTAATCTGACACTAATTGCTTGTAGCTAACAAATTTTAGGATAATTTGTTGCTAATCCTTTTCTTTAAAGGATATTAACGGATCTTATTATTTAGCTATGAAATTTGTTCATCACTAATCCTTATTTTTGATAGTGAATATAAGGTTCGTCTAAAATACTATGTGTCATCATAGAAGTTTGGCAATCTTGAAATATGTCAATTCTGCTTGACTCACACTCATCGCGTTACATTTAAGAAGTGTGATTCTTTTACTTGATTTTATTTCAAAACAATCAAGATAGTTGTTATACTAATTAGGAGGACTATTTAAACATATTCCAAGAGGAGCTTTAAAAATATTTCTTCGAGTTTTCACTTATTGGGACTCTTGAAGAACCTTGAAAATATTTTCATTATGTTCTTATGGAACATGAAAACGTTCAACTAATTACTATCACAACGTCTTGACAACCTACGCCTACTAAGTAAGGCAACAAGAGCAAGTGTTGTCATGTGTGTAATGCATAATTTATGATGAAATTAGGGATCGTGTGATAACTGATTTGGAGGTGAGTTATGTCAGAATTAATTAAAATCTCATAAGTAATATTATGTTTGATAACTGATTGAGAGGTAAGTTATTCATGTATAAAATTATTATCATATTTGATTTCCAATTTAAAAATCTGCATCATAACTAATGTATCTATAAGTATGAGAAAATCTAAGTAGTATTATTTTATGCATGACAGAAAGTAAAATAAGTCATACATGAATAACTAATACGTGTGTCAAATAATACATAGATTTCCTCATAATTACTCTTGCAAGTATTAATATCTGCATAATTTTAACCAGCTACCAAACTACAGTACCGCGCAACATATATATATATATTATAAATTAGTATCAAAAAGAAAATATTTCCTATTAGACTTTGATATAATTTTTTATTCACTTGTATTATCCCATCCCCATGACCAGGATTGTCTTGAAAAAGCATGATGTGTGCAATCCTGTCAAGCACAAAGTCTAAGAGGAAAATAATTTATTATAATTTCTTTATATATATATATATATAAATGAAGTTATAAAAAATCTATCAAGAATCTCTCAACCCACATATCTCTGTTGGCCACAAAGTCTCTGGAGAAGCATATATATAATTACCCCACTTGATTGTGCAATTTGTTTTCATTAAACGATTATTAATACAAATAATAGGATAAGACACCAGTAGTTTTTAGACTATGATCGAAATTTTAGAGACATAACTTAACTAAATTAAGATCCTATTATCTCTTCGAACTCATTTTGTTTGTAATTTTGTACACTTTTTTGTCTTACGTGACATTCAAATATCTCCTACGCCTCTTAATTACGTGAAGTCACAGAGTGTGCCACATAACGAGCAAACCAAAAGGTGTACAAAATTTTAAAAAAAAATGAGTTCAAGGGGTAATAAGTTAGCTTAGTTAAGATATGTCTCTAGAATTTCAATCATAATCTATGACTTATCCCTACAATAATTGAATAAAACCATTTTAAAAATAATAAATAGTTGTGTATATTGCTTTCTGGGTGATTTTTGCACAAATGTTGGAATAGGATTTCAGATTTTATTCCGGCATTTGATATTTATGAGATCACTAATTAAAGAAAAGAGAATCACGATTGAAACTTTTCACTAATAAAGTGTTCACAGATTATTTTTTGTAGATATTTTAATTGTTTAACATACAAAATATTTCTAGATATTACAGTGAAAACTTGTTTTTCATTATATTTCTTTCAGTGAATTAATTCAAAGAAAAATAGATGAAAAATTATATTTTATAATACAAATTTTTCATTAATTTGCAATGAAAAAAACACCTCTATTATTATTTTTAAAAAGGCAACAAATTTATTAAATTCTAAATAAATTATTTATACGAGCAGACAAAGAGAGTATAAAAAAGTAGAGTTTGCACTCGATCCATAAAAGAATTGACTTCATCAAGAATCCTAATGCGTGGTAGGCCATGTGAAAAAGAAAACCTCTATATTTATTAATATTATTTTTTGTTATAATATCAATTCATACATAAATTAATATTAAAAAATTGACTCCTCAAATTTACTCTCCATTTGTTAAACTCATTCATTTTAAATAAAAATAGAAAAAAAGTCAAAAATGACTTTAAACTATGATAATGATGCATGAAGTTAATAGTCTGATTTAAAAATGTTCATATCAATAATAATTTGATTAAAAAATATTTACAACGCTAATAGTTTAATTCAAAAATATCTATATCACTAATTTAGTCCAAAAAACGTCCTTATTATTACTTAATGAATAAAAAATATCATCTTTCTATAAATATATTATTTATTTTCTTTTTAATCATATTTTATTCCTATTCAAATTATTATATTTAAAAGAACTCTATTCTTATTTCTTTCTTTTTTTAAATCACTTTAATTAATAAATAAATAGGATTTTTTTTTCCTTATAACTATATGTACTTTTTAACCATAAGATTAGAGTAACTCTATCATAAATGTCATTTCAATAACAATAAACAAAATTCTAATAAAATAGAAAATATTTGTATTTTCTTAATCTTTTGTTTTTCAAATTTAAGTAAGATAAATATTTACTAATAAGAAAAAATATTCTACGTAAAGAATGTGTTTAAAAGAAATAAAATAATATATTTATATGAAAAAGAGATATTTTTTACAAGAACATTTTTATATCAAATTATTATATGGAGACCTTTTAATTCAATTTCTCATAATTCAAAAATATTTTTGATCCTTTTTTGTATTTAAATAACATGTCAACTCCCTGGATCAACATTTTTCATTAGCGTACGTATTCACTTGTTAAATCCATGCCATCCTGTCTTTCTCCTTTGCCAGAGGACTACTAAACAACAAGCCCCAGCCCCCACATGCCCATTGTCCTTTTTTTAATTTACTCTGTTTAGAGATATCATTTGATTTGATATGATATTTTAAAAAAGAGATTTTAGAAATTTATAGTTGTAAATCATTTTATTAAGGGTCTGTTTGGCCATGCGATATGGTATCATGATATAAAATCATGATATGATATCATGATATGGAATTATGAGATGAAATTAAAGTTTTGTTTGGACATGCGATATAAATTTTTGTATTGTATATTTTCTCATAAACATAAGAATCTCACAAGTTGTAAAACTATTAAAATAGCCCCAATTGTTTATTCAATCTTACCAAATAAACAAAAATTTATAAAATCGCATAATAAATTATTACAAAGTTATTTGTTCTCCACTTAAGTAATTGTTTCATCTAACTTTAATTCAATAAAAAAAATTGAACATAAATTGTAGTGTACTAGTCTTTAATATAATCGTCCCACATAGTACGGCCAATTCCCTCACGTCGAACTTGCATTTCTCGATCATGTGACCGAGAAGACGAATCAACATTGTTACTTTGAGTTGTAATAAATACAAAACGGTAGAAGTAATAAATTAGGTGTTGGAATAAATGAAGAGAACAAATTTATTACTCAACAATCGGTTGATGGAAGTTAAGGTGAATATATGTCGGTGAGAATAATAAATTTTAAAAAGTAATTATGTGATTATAAATTATATTTACATATGAAATAAATGGTTAGAAGATATAAATGTGGGGTTGTTTTAACAAAATATAAAGTTGTAGGTTAATTTTTGTATTAAAAATATCTCAAATCATGATATGGAATTCTTATATCATGGTTTTTGGAGAATATGGAATCACATCTCATGATATGGAATCAGCGTAAAATCACATGTCCAAACGCTGATTATATCTCACGATTCCATATCGTGATATGATATCTCATGGCCAAACGTCTACTAATGATAAAAACGTAATTTTATAATTAAATTATTTCTAATTATAATAAGTGGTTTTTTTTTTCTTAACCAGAAGTTCGGACTCGAGCCTTGAATATGAACGAATCCTTGGTAGGGAGTGCTTCCCTCTAAATGGGGTTTTATTGCGGGTATACCAGACATCAAATGAAAAACAATTTTTTTTAATAGTAAGTTGACATTCTTTATGACACCGATTAAAAAAAGAAAAGGTGTCACATAAAAAAGAATGAAGCGAGTACTTCTTTCTGGATCTTCATGACTTGAATTGTTCACTTATATATCCCTTCCTTTTAATTTGATTGTGTTGTTTTGACTCGTTATGAAGTTTTAAAGAAGTAAGAATGACTTTTGATTTCTATCGTTTTAAATTAAAGATACTTGTTATATATCAAAGACATAATACATAAACATGTCATTTAACTTGATATCATCTGATATTATGTTTTTCAACTTTGAATTTATACAAATAAACAATTAAATTTGTATACAAAATTGAACAAATACTACATCTACTTGTCTATTTAAATATGTACAAGTAGATATTTAAACTTTTATAAAATTGAAACAAACAGACACATGCATCTACTTTGATGTCCACAAGTAGGTCATTCGGAAAATAAACATTCTTTTTTAAATAAACTAGATAGAATAAAAGGACAAATAAATTAAAACGAGGTGAATAGTAATATTTTTTCTTCTGAACAATAATTGATCATTTTCTTCTGCTAAAGGGTCCTTTGTCATTCTCAAGTCTTTTCCAAATTCTGCTCATGTTTTCAATCTTTCACTTATAACAACACATAGAAATGGAAAAAATAAAAAGGAAAGGAGAAAAGCCATTCAGTACTTAGTTACAGTTTAGTTCATGGAATTGGAACTAACCTAGCTAGCCTAAGCTTATCTCCTTGGCATGGCAACTAAATACTGTTCACTTTAAAGTATTTGGTTCCGTTAGTCCAAAAGTGGAAATATCTAAAGTAGTAGTAGTACTATATACGTCATTCAATTTGTGTTAAACGCAACTTGGAATAGTTTCCTTTTAGTCTTGTCAATCACCCCTCAATATGTAGTTGAATACACACAAAAAAAATCTTAGGTAATAACAACAATATCCAATGTGATCTCATAAGAAGGGTCTGAGGAAGGTAGAGTATACAACTGCAACAACAATACTCGATGTGAAAGTAGAGTATATGCGGATCTTGTCCTACTTTGTTGAGATAGACATATATATTGTTTTTGATTGATTCCTCGAATGAAGAAAAAAATTCAAAAAATGGAGTGAAAAAATCTCTAACAAAAAATAATGTATTGACAACAAAAATAGTAAATAACTAAATGTAATGACCCCTTTTGGTTGTTATAGGTAGACCAGCGGTGAAAGATTTGAATTAGAAAACTTTTTGAGTAGTAACTTGAAAATCTTAGGCTAGGGTAGGCAAGTTTCAACGAAATCTAAGCGAGGTGAGGTCTAGGAAAATCTGAGAAGGGATTGGGGATAATGCCTAAGCTTGAGTTGGATTTTCAAGTGGCTAAGACGTTAAAGAGTCTGTATGACTTTCTAGAAGTGGATTCGGGTGAGTAGTATAACTCCTAATATCGATGTTGCCGTGAATGAGTTAGTTTGGAGCATCAAGTTTTGAAAGTGTGTCGCGGAATGGATACTTTTGGGGAGAATTTCGAGTTTTTTCCGTGCAAGCCGCTATAACGGGTGTCACTTTGCTATAGCGGGTGGTCTCGCTATAGCATGTTGGGCCGTTATAGCACATTGGGCTGCTATAGTAGAGTTAGTCAATTTTTTATGTTGAAAAGATCCAAAATCGATCATTATGTGACTATATCGTTTTGAGGAACTATAGCGACCTAGGGCATTTTTTTTTCATTTGTTTTCCATCATTATCTTTGATAAAGGTAAGTTAATTACTTTCTTAACTTGTAATTTGATTCTTAAGCCCTAGAATCTATGGTGGTCAACCTTAGGGGAGAGTATTAACTTGAAATTATGGAGGGAAAAGTCTTATTCGGGTAGAAATATCATGTAATTGGCCTAGGATTAGGATTTGAGTATAATTCTGGTATTGTTAGGTCATCATTGATTGTTGTGTTTTCTTATTATTTAGATCAAGAATAAGTCAAGGTATTGTAAAAAGGGGAAAATTCGGGTTCTTTAGAGTTTTCAAGATTTGATTCAAGGCAGGTGATCAATGATTGTTTGTTTTCCAAGCTATGTAATGTGTGCATGTTAATTGTTGTATAGTATTACTTGTGCACTGTATGTGAAGAAAACTAAAAAAACTAATGTGAAATGACAACATGTTCATTGTGATTATGATTGTACATGTTGTTTGTCATTGTTGGTTGACTCAGGTACTAGTACATAATACTAACCGTTGACTCGAATATCATGCTTGGTATGAAATACTAATGGTTGACTCAAATACCACGTAAGTACTTAATAATTTGTGTATGAATTCCATGAGAGGATCGGATATGTATTGTTGTGATCACATGGAACATGTTTCAAGTATTGGTTAAGTAAAGAATTGTGACTAGGAGTATATCTGATGTAATTGTTGATATATGTGTTGATCTATATTACTGTATTGTGGTTACTTGTTTACATTCATGTCTTGTGACTGGCCAAATGGCCATAGATATTGACACGTGACTATAAGGTCATATGTTTGAACTGTGAAAATAGTCTCTTGCAGAAATGCATGACAAAATTGCGTACGATAGATTCTGTAGGAATAAGTTATGTTTCTTAAGCCATAAATTTATAGATTATGAACTGAACTAATGTCTCTAACGACTGTAGAAATTAAGTAGAATAACAAGATATAACTATGTTACATTACGATATGAAAATATAAACTTTTGCCTTGTATATATATTTTTTTTTCTGATGTCAGAATTTTTTTCCCCACCTTTTTATTATTTAAAATGTTTTGACAAAAATCAAAGACCAATAAATTTGAGTAGCAAAAATTGAACACCAACCCAAATTAGGGCATCCGTGCGAATGACCCGGATGGTGAAGCTTGGGCTCAAGAGTCGAAGTTGGCAGTTTGGGGTTTCATCCTGAAGCCAATCATTTTTATCCTACAAACATAAATTGATTTAAAAAAGAAGGAAAAACTACATAATTAGACATACTTCACTATCATATATTATTATTATTATTATTTTAAAAATATTACGTATTCTTACCATTAATTAAGAGTTTTCTGTATATTGAGAAATATATACTTAGAAACATGTATTTTTTTGCTACCATATACACTAAAATAGAGAGAGTCGAATTTTATTATACATATCATATACATGAGAATCACACTAGATACGTGTATCTGATGTGATTCACATGTATCTGGACCCAGATATGTAGGAGAGAGGCGAACGAGAATTGTTATGTATCCCTACATGATAATCTACTTGGATACAATGTATCTTAAACAAATTTGACCCCGTGTATCTTGACATACATGTATCTAGACGCACCAAAGTATGATAAAATACGTAATATTACAAACTAAAGTGTATCTAAATAATTAACCCCTAACGAGGTTAATGTAAGTTTCCCGATAAAAAAAGAGCCACTAATTGCTTCTTACAACAATTTGAATTAATAATCATAATATATTCTTTCCTAATTCATAATAAATTAATAATACTTCATAAATTTCATTTTAGGTAATTAGAGTATTTTGATAGATGATATAATTTATATTTATATAATAAATAAAGGCTTTTGACACATAAAAGTGCTCTAGTTATCCTTTTTTCTACCTACTAATTTTAAATAAAATAACAAAGATAATTTCTACTACTTATATATAAGTGTGAATAACCACACATGTGGAGGTTAGTACTTTTCTACATTGTCATGTATCAAATGGCTGTCTCTCCTCTCTCAAAGCAGGCGAGCTTCAAGCTTGGAAGATCAAGAAAAGCGAGAACGGGAACTCCTAGAGCTGCTGGAGAATAGCAAAAGAAAGATCTCAAGGCTCTGGGAATATACCACTCTCGATACTCTTCCTCCGTCACCTCTATCTCCAAATCAACGGAACATACCTCCTTCACATGTGTGGTTCCACACTTACATATATATTTGCCTATTTTTTTCTCCATTTTAATTTATTTGTTTTATTTTTTAAATTTTAAATATATTTTCTACTACTTAAAATCGCATAAAAAAATACTATAAATCATGATAATTGACAACTAAAATTAATATATATGTGTCACATAAAATGGGACAAAAAAGGTAACATGTATTATTTAATTTGAATACTACGAAAAAATATTGTAAATATCAATAATTAACAACATATTGACTCTTCAAATTCTATTTGTGCTACATATATTGCGTCAAGGAAGGTAACATACATTATTTAAAAATTAATATATATGTGTCACATAAAATGGGACAAAAAAGGTAACATGTATTATTTAATTTGAATACTACGAAAAAATATTATAAATCTCAATAATTAACAACATATTGACTCTTCAAATTCTATTTGTGCTACATATATTGCGTCAAGGAAGGTAACATATATTATTTAAAAATTACGTACAAATTACAATAATTAACAACTTAAAATATTTATAAATCACATCAAAATTTAATTGACTCTCTAAATTTTATCTATGTCACATCAACTGAGACAAAAAAATCTACTACTTATATATAAGTGTGGATAACAACACATGTGGCGGTCTGCCTGCTTCACCCGTGAGGTTCCACACTTACATATATATTTGCCTATTTTTTTCTCTGTTTACTTTGTTTGTATTATTTTTTTAATTTTATATATTTAAAAATTGCATAAAAATACTATAAATCTTGATAATTGACAACTAAATTAATATATTCGTGTCACATAAAATGGGACAAGAGAAGTAACATGTATTATTTAATTTGAAAACTACGTAAAAAATATTGTAAATCTCAATAATTAACAACATATTGACTCTTCAAATTGTATTTGTGCTACATATATTGCGTCAAGGAAGGTAACATATATTATTTAAGAATTACGTAAAAATTACAATAATTAACAACTTAAAATATTTATAAATCACATCAAAATTTAATTGACTCTCTAAATTTTATCTATGTCACATCAAGTGAGACAAAAAAATCTACTACTTATATATAAGTGTGGATAACAGCACATGTGGCGGTCTACCTGCTTCACCTGTGTGGTTCCACACTTACGTATATATTTGCCTATTTTTTTCTCCGTTTACTTTGTTTGTCTTATTTTTTTAATTTTTATATATTTAAAAATTGCATAAAAATACTATAAATCTTGATAATTGACAACTAAATTAATATATTCGTGTCACATAAAATGGGACAAGAGAAGTAACATGTATTATTTAATTTGAAAACTACGTAAAAAATATTGTAAATCTCAATAATTAACAACATATTGACTCTTTAAATTCTATTTGTGCTACATATATTGGGTATATATTATTTAAAAATTACGTAAAAATTATAATAATTAACAGCTTAAAATATTTAAAATTATATTAAAATTTAATTGACTCTTTAAATTTTATATATATCACATAAAATGAGACAAAAAAATATATATTAGGCCCGTACTAGCACGGGCACTTATATCTAGTGACTTAAATAAAAGATAAATAATCTAAAAGTTGTCCAAATTAGACTTTTGATTTATTATCTGTCCAAATTAAATGATGCATAGTTCGAATCAAAGTTACATAAATTTTATTGACAGTTATTTTGGATTTGCACTAAAAATTTGCACTTTGGGATAAAGCGTCTTTTCTAATCAAAATATAATTTTATTTTTAACAATCGAACTTGAAAAACCTTTTAATTATTAATTGGATAATACATAAAAATATCATTTAACTTTGAATGTACTCAAATAAACATTTAAATTTGTATAAAATTAAACAAATAAACATATGTGTCCTACGTGGAATACTACACTTAGAACGCCACGTAGAATACTGCGTAAAATAACGCTAACATGATGTATGTATCTACTTAGATAACATAAATATCTGCTGAGACCAAGTTAATGTCACGTTCCTCCCCTTCATAGTCATTATTGTCTTTATAGATTCATCTCTCTGTTTTTTATTTAAAGGGATAGAATATATAAAAGAAAAAAAATAAATCAAACATGATAAGGTAAAGTCCAAACTATAAACAAATTCTTGCAGGATAAGGTGTATGCAAAAGCAAACAAGCAAGAAATAAGGAAAATGGCATTAATTCAACTACAATCCTCCATTTTAAAGTACAACAAACACCTCCAATTCCCATCATTTTCCAGTATCCCTCATCAACGCTCAACAATTCTCAAAATCAGTGCAGTTTCCCCCAATGCACAGCAGCTAATACAGTCCGGTAAAGTCCGCCCAATATTACCCAAAGAAGCAGGTACACTACTACACAACGTCCAATTCACCTCGAACTGTATATTTATATTTAAAAAATTGAGATCCTGGCTTCGCCTCTCGCAGGTACAGCGATGGAAGGGGAAGGATATATTTTGCTCGACATTAGGCCAGAATGGGAGAGAGAGAAGGCGTGTGTTTCGGGTTCATTACATGTGCCCCTCTTTTTGAAGGATATGGATAATAGCCCCATTACTCTGTTGAAAAAGTGGGTGCATTTTGGTTATATTGGGCTATGGACTGGACAGAATTTCACTATGATCAATGATGAATTTGTTAAGCAAGTTCAACAGAAAATTCCTGATAAGGATAATGCTAAGGTCCTTGTGGCTTGTGGTGAAGGACTAAGGTTAGTAATGTAATTCATCAAGTTGTTGTTTTCGTAGAAATAACGCTCACTGATCATTTTTTTATCTTATTTTCCGAGTTTTTCATCTGTGAAATTTGGAACTCCGTGCTTATTTTCAATATAATGTTAGTATATCTCCATTGTTTCAACTATAGAACGTTACATGTTCTGCCAATGTGTATTTGTAGGTCTTTGATGGCTATTTCAAAGTTACATGAAGAAGAATACAGGAATTTGGCATGGTTAGCGGGTGGATTTAACCGCGCTTCTGATAGCGATTTTCCAGCAGTAGAAGGGACTGAAAAGTTACAATATGCAACTATAGGAGGTGTGTCATATTACTTCCTTCAATTGCTTATACTACTACAAGCTGTGGGGAAGGAAAGTTGATAGAATTGTCCATGATGGTGTTGTTATCTTTAGATCATATTGTAAATTGATTCACCAGTTGAAGGTTTAGGCTAAGTGAATTGAACTGTTTCCTCCTTTTGTTTAATAACACAAGATTGTTTGGTGCTCCCAGTCCATTTATACATTTCCTGAAGTTAACTACTCTCTCCGTTTCAATTTGTTTGTTTGGTTTTAACTTGGCACAAAATTTAAGAAAGTAAAGAAGATTTTCGTATTATGTGATTTTAAATTAAAGATATGTAGAATGTATCAACACGACCTTAATTTTGTGGTCTTAAACATATCATGTGAAAAGTTAGAATTAAAGAGTTGCCAAAAGTAAAAAGAGGCGTTCTTTTTTAAGCGGATTAAACGAAAAGTAAGACAAATGAAGTGAAACAGAGGGAGCATTAAGTAATGCTTGCTCAAGAAAAGCAAAAAGGCGTATAATTTCAAGTTCATACCTAGAGTGTTTTTTTACCCTATGATGCTCGAACTCTCCAAAAGTACCTCCTGGTGAGTATCAGATCCTCCAAAAGAAGTGCATTTCTAAAGGACCTGACACGTATGTGACAACATCTTATGAGAGTCTGAGCATCATAGCTTTTATCTTCTATCCCGGGGAGATCATCAGTGATTCTCCACTTATTTCGTGGGACTCAAAGCCCCAGCCAATCTTTGGAAATGGAGGCGACTAACGCCAACTAAACAAACCTCACTCTTTCACAACAAGAATGGTTGTGATTTCGGACAAAACAGTTAAAACTGTGCCACTTTAAGAACAACTTTAGGATATAGTCTGTCTTGATAAGTAATTTAAATTCCAGTACATATTCCGAGTTTACAATGAAAGATGCAGTTTTCTAGTTTATACATGTAACATTATTTTACAAATTCAAAGCGCATAAGTAGCTTAACAGAAGGATATTTCTCTCCTTTTTCATTGTAAATAGGCACAGCTCGAATTCCTGTTCTGAGTTCTGAAACAGGAATGCAAGTTTGTCCACCAAAATCATCGATCTCTGACATATCATATTCATGAACTTCTACGCGAAGCAATGCTAGCTCTGGAACTGTCAATGGGAACTCAAATTCATCATTCCATGTCGGTATCCAGTTGTCCTCTATTGCCTTGGTTTTCTTAACTCTTGAATCTGCAGGGACTCCAGCAATACCAATCTGCATTACACGGAAACAGAATTTGAAAAACGAAACAAATCCATCTTAAACTTAAAATCACATGCATATATATTAGGCCAACCTTGACGTAGAAGTCTGGTGGAGAATATGCATCAAAATGTGTACGTTTGAAGTCCAAATGCCAGCCTTTTCCCATGTATACTGTCACCTGAAAATAAAACATTGCAAAATTTTATTACATATTTTATAAGTGCGGAGAATTCACGTATCTCATATAATATGATCTATTCACCTTCAGTGTAGTTTTCACTGATAAAAGCCTTTTAGGATCATGGACCTCATTATTTGCATCAGTCTTTAAGAGAAGCTCCGGTTTCTTGACATAACCACAGCCACCATTTGCTCTGAACATCCCTTGCATTAACCAGAAAGGCCTTCCATGTCCCTGGTGCAAGACGACAATTGCATTATACATTAGAAATGATACCTGACGCTGACAAGTAAGCACTTCAACTTTGAGCATGCATATCTAGACACCTCAACCTGGTCTCAACTGGCAACTAAACACTCCAACTCATCTCCATTGTGTCTCATGGATACCTGACGCTGATGTGACATATAAAATTTGGACGTGTGTAGATGATCATTTTGTAAGTTAGAGTGTTCAAATGACACAGTAGAGATGAGTTGAGGTGTTTAGATGTGCATACACAAAGTTGGAGCGTTTACTTGCCAGCTAAGGCCAAATTTGAATGTCTGTTTAGGTATTATGCCTTTGTTAAACGGAATGTACAGGCACAAAAATACAAACTAGCAGCACTAAAATATGAATTCTCTATTGAGAACAAAGGAGCAAAGAAATTTGTTGGAACCTGCATGTTGAATGCAACCATCTGAGCTCCATGCATCCATCCTATTAGTGGATTGTAATTGGAAGAGTCTACTCGCATACCTTTTGGATATACTCTCAGCAAATTTCTCTGAGTAAACCTTTACGGAGAAATTCAACAGTGCAAGATGTTGAAAGACAAATAAGTCAGCTCCGAGAAAGGAAAACAATGTATCATTTCTTGAAACAATCAACAACAATGCACAGTTAGGCTTCAGCCATTTCTGGTCCAACCAAACTTTCAAAAGTAAAACAGAATCAGGACACCAAAATTCTGAAATATTGATTATACTTAACGTGTAGTTTGATATTGCCTTTTTATACGAAAGCATAGCATATTATAGGTACTCAGGTACACGTAAACACAACATTGACAAAAGAACAGATCGCATTGTGATTTTGTGTTCACCTGATTAAATCTTTCCCATGATTGAGGGAAACATTTATGAGCTTTTCTTCATTTAAGCTAATACGTTTCACCTTAATAGGATCCACGGTTATCCACTCACTTGTTGGACCTTTTGATTTTCCTGCTTGGATAGCAATCAAGTGTTTATACTCAGGAGCTATAATCTGCTGTATATTGGGGTTCTCATGATGAGAATCAGCTTCATCGTCTTGACATTCTCCGTTGTCTTTATTCTGCAAAGTCTTCTAATTTTAGTCTAAAACAGGCAAGTCTACCAAGGGCTCAATTTTCTTTACTTACAATTTTTATACAAAAATAACTCTTATGATGATCACCTCAGAATAAGCTATCATTTTTTGTGAAAGATCAGAAATTTCTGCTCCCCAGGCTTTCTCCTCTGATGATTTCTTCCCCTTCTGAGAACCATCATCTTTCTCACTTGGTTTCTTACTTTCAAGATATTCTTTTGGCGGTTTAGTTGAGATGATAATCCGCCCCTTCAAAGATTCTGGAGACGGGAATTCTGACAAGCATTCTGCCCCACAGGTGAACAGTATATCTCCAAATACTTGAGTGACCATCTAGAGATGAACTTAATCACGGTTAGTCACACAACAAAACATCGAATCATGAGACATGTTTCCAATGCTCGATAGTAGGAATATGCTTACCTCAGCTGCTTTAGCCTGAAGATCAGGGGTGAGGTGGTCTTCTAGAGTTATAATTACAGGATATTCAGATGCCACAAATGCATGTTCCTTTATTGATTTCAAACATTGGATAAGTTCCACCGGAGGTGTTAGTGTCCTGCATTTTCAAAATGTGTTGATAAAAGATGGAGTCGGAAAGAGAAAAAATGCATTAAGGCTATTCCTTAGGTACTTTTTAACTGCAACCTGCTGAACTATGTGATCATCTCATCTAAATTAAATGTTTAAGCAGTCAGAAAGAGCACACTTGTATATACTTAATTGTATCGTCAACACACCCCTTCACATGCAGATCTAAGCACGTGGAGATTATTTCCGACAATGGAATTTGTGCGACTATCTCCTTTAACAACCCTTCTTCTTTTAACATAATATTGAACAATGAACACTCCTTAAGCATATGAGAAACTAATGTACACTCTAACTCTTAAGTTTGCAATATGAGAGAGGAAAGTATAGCATTATTTACCCTCCGTGAAGGATATCCACATTGTCTTTCGATGAATTTGGCCACATGTCTAATTCAATCACTCGTACGCCTTGTTGCAGTGCCTTGATTATAGGCACGTCGCTGCAATCACTATTGAGTTGATTCCCAGTGAGATAGGTATTGTGACTGGTGTAAATGAAATAATGAGACAATGGAGCAGTCATGTCATGGTGAACCTGAAATGCAACAAAAAAAAACTAGAATTATATATTGATGAACATCTTAGTAAGACAAAATTGCAAAAATAATAGAAAGATCACAATCTCTTCCCAATAACCAATTGCTAGATTTGCTGCTCTTTTTTGTAGTGCTCTGAAACAGTTTCTACAAGATAGAAAACAGCAAGTACAACTTTCATATCTATATGAAAGTCGGTGAGATAAAGTCAAATTTTAGTAAGAGGCCTAGTACTATTAGTACTCAACAAATCGAAGTATGTTTTTTGCTTGATACCATAATGAACAACAACTAATATAAAATGACTTTGAGATTTCTGCAACACAACAATATCCTGAGAAACAACAAACTAAAGATTACTATTACAATGTTATAAAGTAGTACCTTTTTGTCTGTGGAGATAGAAACATTAAGATCACTGAAGAGATATCGAAAAAATCCATCAAGATTGAGACCTTTTCTATGGAAAACAATATTAAGATGTTCATGAAAAAGTTTGAGTGCAGATTCCATCACAGTTTCAGCTTCTTCTTTTGTAACATGTTCTTCACCTTGCACATCTTTCAAGAATTTGCATAAATGTTCTGCTGTCATGATGCCATTTTCTGAATATCTTTCAAACAAGTCTTTGATCTCATCAGGTGCTTCAGCTTCTTTCAACTTGAATTTCCTTTGGAAACAACAGATTCTGTATGTTTGTTTAGACATTTCTGTTGAATTTTGGTTACAAAGTGAAAGGCAGAGAGAAGTGGAAGACAAATGGAGAGGCCCCTCCTTTATCAAGTAGAGATTGTTAGCTTTTTGACTCTTTTGAGTAAAGATTTTTTGTGTGTGTGGGGAATTCTCAAGAAGAGTGTGTAATTAGGTGGTGTTTATTTGAGTTAGTGAAGCTTATAATGAGTGTGTACCTGATCAACACAATTTTAAGCTCACCACAAAAGTGGGGTACTTTTTTTTCCTCATGATTTGATTGCCCATTTGTGATTTTATCAAGGTAATTTGCATATAGGCAATGACTTTGGTATTTGTATTCCGATCGCACATTGTAGGGTTTAATTATGAAGGTGGTGCTCCGATTAGAATATTTTTCATTTTTAGGTGCTTGAATTCGGAATTTCTAATTAAGGATAGAGCAATTCTAACTAGCTTATCACAACCCATACGGGTGACACTATAACAAAAATAGCTTCTAACGGCAGTAAATATGCACATTAACAAAAAGTGTTAAAGTATTAAAGTTTTTAACAACATTAGTTAATTGTCATTGGATTCAATGTCGTTATAGACTTTAGGGACATTTATAAAGAGTGCTAATTACTGCTAAAAAATATAATTCAGTAATAATTAAGTTCTTAACATTAATTAAATATCGCTAAAGATCATTTTTGGTGAAAGTGTGATTTCATCAAAGTTAATCCTTCTATATCCTTACTAATCTAAAAGGAAAAGAGGAGGAATTGTTCAAATTCACTGGCTTATCCTGCATATGATTAATTGATCTTGTGTACTTTTGAAAATTTTGGATGCAACTGTGTTACACTTTTACTAATAGCGCATTTGGTCAAGCTTTCATATTGTCAAAAGAACTAAGAGTAATATTTTTAAAATAAAGGTGTTTGATCAAATTTTTAATAAAAAAATAAATCTATTTGAATAGTAACAAAAAGTATTTTCGGAATTTGTTAAAGAAAGAGTAGTTTAT
>JAJOOO010002658.1:0-18161 GCA_029582685.1 Solanum piurae
TAATACATCATTATATACTGAGTTTTGATTTATGAACACAAGTTGGTATATATGAAGAGTTAATTATACATGTATAAAGCATTACAAGAACTTTATAAGTGCGGGAACCAGAAGCAATGTAAACCCAACAAGAAGAATCATTATCATCATCATTCATCTGCAGAAGAAAGAGAAACAGTTAAATTGAATTGGGTATGCAAAAAAACTGAATTTTGGGAAAGGGAATTAACGGACATGAATGGCAAGACGAGTAGACTGAAGATTGGCAGGGGATGGATGCTGTATTAGAGTGGAAGGAACCACTGCTTTCTTCAAACACTTTGCCTTCAACTCCGACATTACTTCTCAGTTTCTCTGCTTCAACTTCAAAACTTGCTGTTAAGAGTTAAACTTTTCTTGAAGCAAAAACGCTAACAGCTTCTCACCCCAAACACCAATAAACCTAAGGGGTAGTTTCAGTTTGGTTTGAGAGTGCTATTCGAAGCAGAAACAATTTTTTTTTTATATACAAAAAAAATATTTTTATTGAAAAAATAATGTATTAGAGAAATTAATTAAACTCTTTTTATATGGAAACAGAAACAGTTTTTCTTTTATTGTTGAAAGAACCTGAAAATTTCTGTTCTTAAAAAAAAACAGATACGAAATAAAAAATTATTTTATCAAGACTAAAATATCACTTTCATATAACATATTTACCAATATATCTATTATTAATTAATTAGCATATCTAATAAGTTTGGTTAAATTTTGTCTAAGAATTTTATTTTTTATTTTTATGTAATAAATTTTATATTTTATTTTACGTTTATATATTATTGTTTTATATTTTACATATTATTTTACGTATAATTTTGCAGAATTAGAAAAAAAAGATAATAATAATATTTTTGTAAGATAGGAAAAAAAGAAAAATAAAATTAAAGATTTAAATCCTCCCAAAAAAGAAGGGGTATATACCATATAATATTGGTTGAAAGTTTAAATATATACATTTGAATTTAATTTTTAAAAAAAAGTTTAATTAACTTATTTATAATAGTAGATATTTAAAATAGTTTTTCTCTATAAAATTAAAAGTACATTAATAGCTGTCATTTTTCGTAATTTAACTCTTAAAAATATCAGTCAAACACAATTTATTTATGAAAATACTTTTCAAATAAATTAGTCAAACACAAATTATTATTTTTTGCAATTTTTTGAAAAACTACTTTAAGAAAGAGTTTATAAAAATAAGTCATTTTTAATAGCAATGTCAAATAAGATCCTAGTCTTGTATTAATATTGCAGAAATTTTTTACGTAAGAATTTTTTTTTTTTATACTCTGATTACTCCTATTAATTTTGAGAATATTATGCAAAAATTAATTTGTCTTTCAATAGTTTAATACTTGCATTACTGGTACGTGTTTTTATTCTACATTAGTGATTGGGAAAATGTAAAACAAGTGAGTAGCAAAATCGAATTAGGAGGAAACCGTGAATTTTATGAGTTTCAAATCTGTCATAAATCCATGGTTATTAAAGTAATATTATTACTGCTAAATTAGGTTTTTTTTCTCCATATACAATTGAAGCATATTTTTAATATTTGATCTTATTTATTTTTTCATAATGGGTTGAGATAATCCATAGGTTAATAAATTTTTTTATTTATACCATTCAATATATAAAGATAAAGACTTTTTTTCTGTTTTTTTTTGTGGTTATCTTTAGACTCTCAGTTATTTTACGTGTCCAGTGTAACCCTACTATACCAATCAATTTATGATTTTGGAAATATCTCCACTATTGAAAGGATGACGGTTAACGACAAATGTTTTATTGCTATTATCTATGGAACAATCGTTATGGCTCAATCCAAATAATAGTCAAATAACAAGATTATCATTAAAAAAAATACGAAATTTTAGAGGAAAATTATTGAACTATCATTTGTGCATTACATTAATAATTTATTTGTCTAACTATATATGAATTGTTTGACCTTTAAAATCAACTAAAAAAACTCACAACCGCATTACAAACACTGTATCCTACCAATTATTAAAATTATATTCTTCAAATCACGCTAATTAAACAAAAATCAAGCACTTGCATAATTAGTAGTTACGCAAATTTATCAAGTTATACCCACAAAAGGGACTACTTCTGTACTGAATATATGAGAAAGAAAAACTGTAAAGCCCTCAGATCTCATAGCTTCAAAATCACAGACAGCTAATCGTGATGGAACTCATCAGAAGCCTTTCATACATCACCATAAACATCAGCGGCAACAGTGCAAGTGTGCTTTTGTGTGTAATGTTGAGGGAGACGGGGAAAGGGAGAAAGAATGGCGGGTGCCGCTGATATTCAGGTGATGCATAAAGGCAACTGATGAATCTATAACCATCACAGCCGCTCAATATATATAGATTTTCCATCATTGGGCAAAATATGAGAACAACATTGAAACTAACAAAGCAGAAAAATAAAATCAAACACAAATAGAAAAATAAAATCACAAAATTTACGAATCGAACAAACAAAAGTACTCTCCCGGCGGCGTTAACTGCCGATAATGAGGAGGAGAAAGTAAAATTAGGGTTTCATTTGAGAATATGGTTGCGACTCTCTGTTATATAGAGGCTACTAATGGGCTTTAAGCCCTGTTTCGTACTTATTGGGCTGCCATCGAACAAGTCATTTGAATTGAGGAATTTATACATCAATAAAATACAATAAAATAAATTTTAAATAAAATAAAATTTCATAATCCTAAAATATTTCATTGAACTTCGGATTATGCCAATCAAAATGTAATCTTTTAAATTGAAAATAATCTCACATTATCTCTCATCTAACTAACTTCCCAAGTTTATATGTTGTATAGTATATTTGATATACCATTACTATGTATAAATGATTGTATTATATATATTCAAATATATACTATAATAAATAATATATTATTAATATACTCAAGTAGAGAAGTAACCATATAATTATATAAAAAATGACATAAATAGACGTCAGTTTTATTTTAACAGTGTATGTTTATTTAGCCTTTTTGTATGTATTTGACTAACGAATGTAATTATTTTTAGTCGATCGATTAAATATGTAATTTGTCCTTATTATGCTAGTCTGTCAATATTTCATTACACAATAGTACATCAATGTTAAAGTTTTAATATACGATGAATGCATTATTATTTGAAATATTATGTATGCGTTATTTATAAAGTATATTAGAAATGTAGTCAATTTGTTCAGGCTAAATTTAAGGCATTTAGAAATTTGTTAGGATAAAACTGATCGTGGAGTTATAGACTTGTGTGGTCATCGACTACGCTTAAATTTAGGAATGATAAGGATTCCACTAAATTTTGCTAAAATTCTGGTATTCTCATTTAATATAGGTTAAATAATTTTTCTAGAGATTAGATATTTTTAATATGAATATTCATTAATTATTTAGAACAAAAATAAGGCTAAACAACACAAATTTCATTAGTTTAAATTTAATTACGTGTCTTCGTGTGAGTTTTCAAAATTATTTTCATACCATATTTCGGTGCCCCAATATATATATCAAGCACGTTCAACATGTATCTCAGATATATGAGATCAAAAACAGGTGTAATTTATTTTAAATACACTGTATATAAGTGAATTCGCATGTATTTGACTTTATCACTTGTCTCTCTCATATCTCGCTCACTTGATCTCTCTGATGTATATAGAATGTACCCGGTATCCCACACACATGTATTTAGTGTGATTCACATGTGTCTGAGATATATATACTCTTTCTCGCCTCCCTCCTATCTTGTTCGTCTCTCCCATCTTTCGTTTACCTCTCTCCTACTTTTCTCCTTTTTTTGCTCCCCTTTCTCCCTATATATATATATATATATATTTCAGAGTGTATCTGATAGTAAAAAATTATATATACCATGGTGTATATGACTTGAAATTTGATATGAAATCATTAATTAGTGAAATAATATGTTTTCAAACTATAAGGAGAATTTATAAATATGATAGAAATATTTGTATAATTAAATAGTTTTTCCAACGTATGCTCAAATTGATCGGACTTACACCTCCACAAATCAATCCAATATAGTTTTTACTATACACCTCAAAAATGCCTTTTATTACCCTGGTTGTAAAAAAAATCCCAATAGCAATAATACCAAATTTTGGAAATGAAAGTAGTAACAGTCATATCCTACTTAATACAACAAACTCCCTTGTAATTAGAGGCGAATTTAAGATTTTTCGAATATGGGTGTACTAAGAAAAATGTATTAAGTGAGAATTGATTCGAACATGAGTGCACCAAAAAAAATGTATTAAGTGAAAATTGATCCTTATTCCTCAAGGTAAAAAACTCAATATTTAATCATGTTGATCGGTAAGACTTCTTATAGTAGGGTGTCAAAATATAATATTATACAAATTTTAAAAAATATATTCATAAATATCTAATTTTACGAACTAAATTCGCCACTGCTTGTAATGGGCGATACCTTCGATTAAAACATTAACTTATATGAGATAAAAAAATAAATTATCCAAATTATAAAAACTTAATCTCCAAATTTATATTAACATAACCCACCTAATTCCTTGAACCAAAACTGCCTTAAAGTGATCTTCACGTGCGTAATAGTATTAGTTTGTGAATATTCCCATATTGTCAGCTTTTATCACCGTATTTCTTTTTAATTCAGCCTATAGAACAAAAAAGTAGAAAATTAGAAAGTGGGGTTCTAGTGCATGCACAAAAAGTACCTAGAAAAAAAAAACTAGAAGTATTAGAAAAAATAAATAAAAAGACACAATTTATCACATTAATTCCTACTTATCCTTATTATTAAATATAAAATATAAGATGAAATTAATGATATTAATAAATATTAAATTTTGTAGGGAATATATTGTAATTTTTTATCAAATTTAGAGAGTAGTTTTCTAGAATTAGTTGACTTAACTATGATTATGATATTTGTTAATATAATATAATATTGACTTTTAAACTTTAAATAAGACACGTGTCTCTTATCTAGGGGTGCATTTGACGAAATGGAGAAAAGAGATAATGGAGGGGAGGATAATGGAGGGAAGCCTGATCCTAACTATAGTGATATTTCTAAAAATATTATATTTAAAAATTGATATAATAAAATTATCATTTTATTTATTATTATCGTCTAATGAGTGCGTCGAATTAATATTGAATTAGTAAAAATGAATGAAAAGAGTACTTAATAAAAAAAATATTAAAAATTGTTCCACACTACAACCTTATCATCCTCGAAAATTAATTAAGAAGGTGCAACTATATATAGTGCTTAGTAGAGTAGCTTTATACACTAAAAACAAGAATGCTAAAATCAAGAAGTAATTATTCAAACTCTAAAATGCAGCTTTGCTACTAATAACTAATCTTTTGAGAAGATGTGTTGTCGATTTTTTACATGTTAAGACATTAAACTAAACTTAAATTAAAGATATATAATTGGCGTGATTTAGAATTGGAATCCATTGATTAAGCCTATAATTTTTGGAAAAATCACACCATATACATATTTAAGAGACAATATTAAGAGTTTTAAACCTACTCTTAAAAAATTCTTACTTATAACAGTTTAATTACAGGTTATAACATATCAATTAAATTTAACTTTATTTAAAAATCAATTAAAATTTACTTTATTAAATGATTAATCTTTTTATAGTTTTATATTATTAATTATTTAATTATATTGATTGCAGTTCCTTTTATATAATTAATAGGTGAGAGAAATAATATTAATGAGAGAGAATCAATTTGTAATTATCTATTACACATTTTAAGGTATTTTTTAACTTATTCAAATAACTTTTATTTATTAATGACTATTGGGTCCTTTAATTTTTTTAAAATAAATAAATTTATCACCGTATATTTTAACATGTAATTTTCTCTCTCTTTAATATATTTTTTTGCTTTTCTTGATGATTTTTTTATTTTAAATTTTGATATTGCTTTTTTTTAATCTTATTTTTTTAGAATTAAGAATTCTATATTTTAAAATTTTGATTTCGTTTTTTTATTTTAATTAATCTAAAACTTGATTTCTTGAGAAAAAAAACCTTTTTACTTAAGTTTTGAACTTGTTTTTGGTGTGTTTTTCTATAACTAAAATACTGTTTTGTTGGTGAAATAAGTATATTTAATTCTGAAATTTGTTGATATATATAGATAATATGAGATCATAAAATCTTTAATAAGGATTTCTTAAGTTTTTAGCTTAAATATGATTTAAAAAAAATCACACTTGAATACGGAATATAAATTGAAGAGAGAGGAAAATATAGAACTTGTATTAATTATTGCAGTTTAGACTTTAAATTACATGATTTGATTTTTGGGTGATGTATATTTCTTTTGCTACAATTTCTGACAACAATATATAATATGCATTGTTTTACAACCAGATTTATTCTTCCCGGATTTATATCCGTTGGATACTAATTTTATACATTTTTATTTTTTGTTTTTGTTCTAAAATTTCAAGTTGGATACCAAGTGTATATAAATTGGATAAAACATTAATTTGTTTTAGATTGTCTAATTTGGTTGAAATATCAGTTACATTTTGTTTTTTTCATTTTCAAGTGGGATATCTGTTGGATACCAATTGAATACAACATTAACTTGTTTAGGTTGTCTAATTTGATTGAAATCTCAACCACATGTTGATTTTTCAATTTTCCAATGGGATTTCAATTCAATACTAAATTTATACAAATTGGATACAATATTAACTAGTTTTACTTTGGCTATTTCAGTTGAAATCGCAATTACATGTGGTTGTTTCAATTTTACCACTGGAACGTCAGTTGGATACCAAATGTATATCAATTTCATACTAAGATTTGACTTAATTTTTTCAGTCAATATCAATCGCATACAAACATTACCTATTTTTTTAGTATACATTTGAAAAACACTGAATACACAAATGATTAACTAGCACACATAATAAATATTCTGAAATTATAATTCATTAACTTAAAAGACAAAATAAATCAAAACATGAGTTTGCCACAATAAAACAACCAAATAAAAATAAAAATAAATTATGTCTTTATTTCAGAAGGGTAATTTGAACATGTATTTCTATTGTGTTCCTCCCGACGACATGTGCTGCATGTAATCTTAGACCTCTTGAATTTCACATCAGCAAACCATTTACAAGTTGTGATCTCCCTACAGTTCTTTTTGAACCAGGCGACAATAATTTTTGCTCCGACACTTTTTGAATTGCATATTTTTCTATTGCATCATAAATTATTGTGTCAATATTATATCATACAAAAGTACAAATAACTTTTATACATATGTTATATCAATATACAAATTTCATACCATTTTTATGCTTACAAAATTCATACAAAAGTAAAAAATCATATGTTATTTTAAAACAATTTCATATGTTATTACAGAATACAAAAGTAAAAACGCATATGTTATATCAGTATACAAATTTCATACAATTCTTATTCACACATTTCTTACCTATTTCATGTCAAAAGTTATCAATTATTCATACCAGGATCATGCCACTAGATTATCAAAATAATTCCAACTTAGAAATATTAATTGTCATTTCTTTAATAAACAGTATACCAAATTCATTACATTATTATTCTCAAAGTTCATTACAATATAATGCCAAAAAAAATCCAATCAAACCAAAAATCGTATCAAAACATTATCGATTGTCATACATGCTTGGTAGTATTAGTATACAAATTTCAAAGAAAAAATTATATATATTTTTAATCAAAAATATACCAAAAAAAAATGCGTCAGACAAATAATGAACAAATTCAATGTTCATACCAAAATATAACATTATACATTTTTAAAAAAAGGCCATAATTCAAATTATTATAAACAACAAAAAATCTGAAATCAGTATACAAATTTCATATAATTATTATGCACATTTTTCATACCTATTTCATGCCAAAATTATACCTATTTCATGACATAAATCGTCACTTTTTCATAGCATAACCATGCCACTATAATACCAAAATAATACCACTTTTAACTATTAATTGTCATTTATTAGACAACTAGTATACGAAATTCATTCAAATATAATTCTAAAATCGTACCAACATGGTATAATCAATATACCAAATTCAAATAAATTTTATATAATTTTTTAACCAGAAACATACAAAAAAAATGAATGTTCAAACAAAAATCTATAGCAATTTCAAACAAATTTTATGTAATTTCAAAAGTGAATATTCATACCAAAAACGCCATAATTAAAAAAATTATTCACAAACAAAATTTGTTTTTTTTTTCCAGAATCACTGTTCATAATTTTTTTGAACGTTTGATTTGTATTACAATACAAATAAAAAATCGCAAAGAACACTAACATGAAGGATCCCATTTCCCACCATGTTTTATTAATACTAATAAGAAGTCGTCCAGAAAATAAAGATTATTGAATAAAAACGAATATGAATTAGATGAGAGTGACAAGATCTGGAAAAAAATCAAAGAGAGAGAAACGTGGAAGAAAATGAATGAAATCAGAATTTTTAAATAATTTTAACAAATTAGAGTGAAATAGGGAAACTAAATATTCTTAATTAGTTTGAATTTCCTTAATTTATGCTAATTAGTAATTATCTTCAATCAATTCAAATTTAATTAACACACTTATTTCCATTTTTTTACCTTTTTTTTTCCAGAAACAAATTATTTTATTTTTTTATCTTTTTATTTTTTTCAAAACAAATTTTTATAATTATTTAAAAAAAGCTCTTTTTTTAAGAAACTGTTACAATCTGAAATTTTTTATTGTTACAACTTGAAAGTTTAATTCTACTGCTATAACTTGAAAATATTAGTCTAATATATGTCATATATGAAATTTTCACATAATTTTTCCTATGAAGTATTATTCTCGTTCACTAAGATTTTGCATGTCTCTTAAAAAGTAATGATCTTATAAATATTTTACTGTAATATCAATATTAATTAATATTTAGTTTAAAAGGTTCTACAAAACTAGCCGAATTGAGCCACAAGAAGGATGAAAAAATGGCCTCGGAGAAAATGACATTTTTCAGATCTTGTTTATTTTTAGATTTCCTAATTTTTTTAAAGAAAAACCACAAAACTAAAAATAAATTTGTAAAGTGCTAGTGCCAAACAACTAATTGATTCAGAGGATTCTATTAGTGTATATTGTATACCTAATTGAGGAAATAAGATTAATTTGTTGCCTTCTTACAAATTGAATAGAAGAAAATAACATTTTCAGATCTCTTATGTAAATGTAAAAATGAAAATTCGTATATATAAAAAAGAAAATTCCTCTTGAAAAGAACATAAACTAAAATAAAATGGTAAGTGACCTAGAATATTAATTCTCCTAATTAATTAGTCGAGTGAAAGTATTACATATAGTTTCGTGGCCGTAAATATTGTCTCATGCCTACTTATTAATTATATATATATATATATATATATAGAATGGGTACTCAATAAATCTCGTTGACAATCTCTTAAGTAATGATTTATTAAGACTTTTATCGGCTAATTAAATATAATGAAAAAACAATAAAGAACGCAAACATTTCATTTATTCAATATTGAAATCTAAAAGCTAAATCTAATATATGAGTTTATTATTTATAGTCTGAAACTTATTTATTATCTGAAAATATCTGTTATTAAAATTTATACAAATAATTGGACCTGCATTTGTGAAACTAGTAGGGTCACATACATATGTGGATTGTTAACATTAATATCTCCAAATTAAAGCTTATTTTGGCCTTAACGACACTCATATTTGGGGAGGTTGACTACTTCTCATAAAATGAATGTGATCACATATTCACATTAATTGAATTCTAAATTAAATATAACAAAAAGTAATCAAATTATATTACTTCTGAAGTTTAATTACTATTTGACTTTTTTTTCTCCAAGGGTGTTGGGCGGTAATTTCTTTTAGATACTCGAAATAACTTTTAGGTCAATTAAGAATAATTTGTTGGAGAACATTGCTTGTCCTAATAATAAAAAAATTAGGTATAATATATATATATATAAAAAAAAAAATCATGTCCCAATTTGTGATTTAACAAATCGGATGGGAGTTAAATGTTTAGGTATTACTAACCAGAATTAAAAATGTTTTGATAGATATTTGCTGTTAGGAAAGTGATTGCCACATTATTTAATTCATGTAGTTAATTGTTGCTATTACTTATTTAATTTGATTTATCTTTACTTTTCTAGATTCCTTTCCGTCTCTAGCACTTGAGAGAAAAATTATCAATGTCCACTCAATTCTTGTTTTTTCCGATGCTGGACCCTTAAAAGTATGAGGGTGTTAGTCCGTGGTGGAACTAAAATTTTCACTAAAGAGTTTCAAAATATGAAGTTGAAGGAATTCAATAATATCTATTATGTATATATAAAAATATTTTTACCATATATAAACAATGTAATTTTTTAGCAAATGAAGTCGGATGAATTCCCTGAGCTCTTACTAGCTTCGCCCTTGACATTAGTAGTCCAACATTAGTGTGGGCGGAATAAGATATCCTCATACAATTTTGATTTTTTTTCTTTTTTACATAATTCTAATTTTTGCAACATTTATTAATATTTGAGTAGCAACAACATATTCAGTATAAGCCCACATTTATCTTTACCTAAGGATGGATCTTACCCCTATTCTATAAGAGTAAAGAGACTGTTTGCAATAGAACTTCCACTTAATATTTGACCAAAATGTAATATTCTAGGTAAGTGGCCAAGGGGATGATGATCTCAGCATTTGATATTAAATTATTTAAGAGCTAGTCTAGGTATTTTATATCTATATAAACATGTTAGGCAAAACATTAAGCATATTCTTGGTTTGTCAAGGAAGGGAGAAAGTTATTTGGGAACTAAAGCAATGTTATTTGGATTACTACTCTGGGTCTGGGTGTTCGATACAGGTACAATATTGATACATATGCATATATACAAGTACATAGTTTATACTTATTATTTTGTATATTTTACCCGAAATGACATGCTCTTATAGCCATTAAAATGTGATTATCCTTTTTTTTTAAGACAACAAATTCTAAGAGCACGTAATTTTTCTCTTGGTTGTGTTCAAAATCTTTCTTTTTTTTCTTTTAACTTCGTGCACAATCAAATTAAATAGTGTCATATAAAATAAAACGGAAAGAGTAGTATGTTTATATATCAACATCATGAAATTAAAAGTTCTAATATTTTGGTGTTGCAGGTTAGAAATTCAGTCAAAATGCTTAAAGGATAAAGTGCTCACTTCTCAGATATCTGTCAATATTCTTCATCAATGGCTTTTTGGACTAAAAATTTAGAGGCCAGGAAGTATTAATTAATTTATCTAAAGTCTGTTTATACATGTTGTAAAACTTCCTTATCAGTTATTAGTGGGTCCTTTTGTAGAGATTAAGTGATCACTGAAAGCTAGCTAGCTAGCTACTTTTTTTAAATATATTTCAGCTTCATGTATTTATGATTAGTCTTTTTGCTAAAATGTAAAGATAATTCTATTTGATAAGTACTCTTTTATTTTTAATTAGAGGTTTCGGGTTTGAGACTTGTTGAATATACAAAGTCGCTTTGTTAGGAAGCATTTTATTCTCCGTTATGAGACTTTACCGTGCAAATTTAAATTTAATCAGATTTCAATAAAGATATTGAACACCGAATAATTAGAAACCAAAAATACTAACAAACCAATCTCTATGATTTTTGGTTGACTTATGAAAGGAATTAAGAAGAATGTGTGGAAAATTCTGTGTATTTTCATTGATACTCAAGTTATCCTTTATACAAGCTTTTGTACAAAAAAAAATAAAAGATAAAAATATAGACAAATATCTTAACTGTACACTTGTCATAATCTCATGGATTATTCTATAACAAAATAACTAATTATATTCCTTCTATGCTAAGATAGTGTGCTTCTCACGTGCCACTAACAAACTTGTGTCTATTTTGATCAGACGGCATAGATTGCATGCATTTGGAATTTGTTTGAATGGTTTGATTTCCTCCACGTGGCTGAGCTGTAGTCTATATATTGTTTCTTAGGATTGATCGATTACTTTCCCTTTTGTCTGAAGACACTAGATTTTTCTTCTTATTTTTCATTTCTTCTTTCTTTCTACAGCTAATTGATAGAGAAGCTTTTATTGGATTGAGATGATTCTTATCTTCAACATCCCCCCTCAAGTTGGAGGGGAGAGACAAAAACCCCAACTTGGACAAAATCTGATGATGAGAGGCGCGAAAAGTGGTTTGGTGAAAATATCAGTGAGCTGAGCTGTGGAGGGAACGAACTGTAATGAAATTAATTCAGAGATATACTGTTGACGCACAAAGTGATAGTCAAGGTCTACATGTTTCGTCCGTTAATGGAAAACGGGGTTTCGGGCGATGTGAATAGCCGACTGGCTGTCACAGTGAAGAGGAACTGATAATAATGGAGTAACAGAGAGGTCTTCAAGGAGGCGAATAAGCCAAGTGAGTTCAACGGTGACTTTCCGCATGGATTGATACTCTGCTTCGGCTGAAGACAATGAAATTGAAGCTTGCTTCTAAGATTTCCACGAGATGGGAGAACCCCCAAATGTGATTAAAAATCCACTTACAAATCGCCTTGTATCCGAGCAAGATTCCCAATCGGCGTCACAAAAAGCCAAAAGGGAGAAAGAAGGGTCGAAAGATAAGAGAATACCTTGGCCGGGATCCAACTGGAGATAATGCAGTACCCTGAGGGCAGCAGAAAAATGAGATGAACAAGGAGTCTGCATATATTGACTGAGTTTCAGGACAGCAAAAGCCAGATCCGGTCTAATGTGAGTCAGGTAATTGAGTTTTTCCACTAAATGTCTATATAAAGTAGGTTCATCCAAATGTGCATCAAAATTTGCCTGCAATTTGATAGAAGGATCAAGAGGGGAAGTGACCTTAGGCACATGAGAACAGTCAAATTCTTGTAAGAGATCAGTAGCAAATTTCCTTTGGCTGATAATATACCCCTAAGATTCTCGAATGATTTCCAATCCTAGAAAATAATGAATGTCCCCAAGATACTTAATGCAAAACTCTGAGTGAAGAAATGACTTGACTGCTGCAATTTCAGTAACATCATTGCATATTAATAACATATCATCAACATACACTGTTAATATAGAGATCATAGGCCCATTTACTTTGAAAAATAGAGAGTAGTCATTTAGGGAGGCAGTGTAGCCTTTGTAGCTTAAAGCCCCAGCTAGCCGAGAGTACCATTGACGAGAGGCTTGCTTCAAACCGTAGATGGACATCTTGAGTAGGAAAACATGATTAGATGAAGGAGGAATGAGGCCGGGAGGAAATTTCATGTAAACCTCTTCCTCTAAGGATCCGTGCAAGAAAGCGTTGTTCACATCTAATTGAGATACCGTCCAATTCTTCTTGATAGCAAAATCTAAGAGACGCCTTATTGTCGTCATTTTGACAACAGGGGAAAAAGTTTTATTGAAATCAACACCTTATTTTTTAATGTCCCCCCTTACAACTAAACGAGCTTTCAGCCTTTCTATAGAACCATCTGAAAGAAACTTGATCTTATATACTCATTTGCAAGGTAAAACTTTCTTTCCCAAAGGTAGAGGGACAACATCCCAAGTCTCATTATGTTGCAAAGCTGAAATCTCAGCATCCATGGCTACCTGCCAACCTGGATGGGCAACAACTTGAGAGTAACTGGTAGGTTCAGAAGAAATATTGAGAGAATGAAAAAGCTGCTGATTAGGAATAGAAAGACTGGTGAAGGAAAAAATGGGAGGTTGAGAAGGGATAGCAAGACAAGAATCAGTCAAATCGATTAAGAAAACACTATTACAAATAAAATCTTTTCAATAACCAGGTTTTTGCGAAACTTTTTCTGACTTTCTAGGTGGAGTAAATATAGGTTGTGAAGGAGAAATAGAGCTAGTTGGAGAGGGATCAAAAATGGGAGGGAAACTGGGAGATGGGATAGAGGTAAATCTTCATAAAAAAGAGGAGTATGAATGGTAAGGATAAAAGGTGAGTGAATAGAAAGAGGATTAGCAAAAGGGAAACAATGTTCATGGAAAACAACATCCCTAAAAACGAAAACTCTTTTGGTGGCTAAATCCATGACTTTGAAACCTTTCTGATGTTATGAATATCTTAAGAAAACGCACTTAGTTGCTCTAGGATCAAATTTGCTCCTACAATGAGACAAAGTAGAAACAAAGCATAAACATCTAAAGGTTCTCAAAGAAGTATAAGGAGGGGGCTGATTGAAAAGAAGTTCATAAGGAGTCTTCCCATTTAGAACTTTAGAAGGCAGTATATTAATAAAATATGTTGTTGTAAGTACACACTCCCCTCAATAGGTTATAGGCACTTTGGACTGAAAATATAAACCCCTAGCAATTTCTAAAAGGTGTCTATGTTTTCTCTCCACCACCCCATTTTGTTATGGGGTGGCAACACAACTTTGTTGATGGATGATAACATGATTCTGCAGATATACAACTTCACATGTTCCTTTTCCTAATTCTAAAGCATTATCAGACCTAATATATTTCACCTTTGTGTTAAATTGTCTTTCAACCATCACAAAGAAAGATTTTAAAGTAGGGAAATCATTACTCTTTGTAGAAAGAAGAAAAGTCCAAGTTCCTCAACTATAGTCATCTACTATAGTAAGAAAATATTTGTAACCATTGTAAGTGAAATGTTTGTAAGGGTCCCAAGTATCGACATGAATTAAATCAAACAATCTCTTAGCTTTGATAGTGCTAACAGGAAAATAGGATCTTGTTTGCTTTGCTTGAGGACAAATATGACAAATAAAATTAGAATCTGAAGAGTGCTTAATAAAATTCAAATGCTTCATTTCTGAAAAGGGCAAATGCCCAAGTCTCAAATGCCAAAGGCTTATATTAGGAATGACATTAACAGAAACTGAAAAAGAAACATGATTGGAAATATGATTGGAGGTAAAACTAGGACTAGAACCTGATGGCTTCAAAAGATATAACCCCTCCTTAACTTCATCAAAAGCTACCTGATTCTTCATTAAAGGGTCCTGCAATAGACATCCAGTAAGTGTAAATAAAATGTTGCAACTAATTTGATGACACAACCTATGAATAGAAAGAAGGTTGTATTTAAAAAAAGGAACATGAAGCACATTATTGAGCATAAGATTTGGAAGAAGAGAAACACTCCCTAAGTAGCGCTGACCTTGACAGAGTTAGGCAGACTAATAATCATAGGAATGGGAAGAGGGGTGATAGAAGAAAAGAAAGAAGAATTGAAACACATATGTTCTGATGCCCTAAATCAATAATCCAAGTAGGAGAATTAAAAACTGAAAAACTTGTTTTTGAATATTTAAATATGCTACCAGCCACTGCATTTGCATTGACTTCAGCATTAAGACCAGATGCAGAGCTCTACAATTCCCTGAACATTCTTGTTATCTCAGCCTGCTGTCATACAGTGAATGGTGGACATTGAGTTGAACTACCTTCACCAGAAGCATGGAAAGAAGGGTTGAGTCCCTCATTAAAGTGAGGAGTGAATTGTTCTTGCCAGTGTGATTACTGAAAGCTGCATTGCCTGTTGCATGATAGGTTGAATAACTGTTTTTGATAAACTCAAAATCATCTGGATATCCATGTAATCTATGACAGTCATCCATGATGTGTCCCAATTTCCCACAATAAGCACAAGTAACATTAGGATTGAATTTCGTTTTTCTGCCTTTAAATTTGGGAGTTATCTGACCAGATTTCAAAAGAAAGGAAGGAGGTTTGGGATTAGAAAAAGATTTAAAATTTTGTTGGTGTTGGTTGATATGAGCAAACCTGGAATTAGGATTTCCATATCTAGGATGTTGCTTTCCTTGATTGGTTACCATAAAAGTAGAGGAATCAAAAAAAATCTGAGCATTGACATAGATTTCACGCTGGTTTTTGTAGACACGTAATTTTTTACCAAACTTAAAATTTTACACCATTTTTAGAGCTTAAATATTTTTATAAATATAAATTAAATATTTTGACTTTTCTCTTATTTTATTAAGTTTATTTTAAAAGATTTGAAAACAACAAAATAGAATCACTTTTTAAGATAAGTTTTATTTTCAATTGTTTAAAAAGAAATGAAAGATTACAAAAAATCTATATTTGAAATGAAGTTTTTATAAATAAGCTAGTATTATTTAATTATTATTTTTATATAGCTAGTTGACTTTTTCTTAGATTTTTATTAATTTTAAATAATTAGTTGATATGTTATTATAGTTTATTATTTGTAGTTAATTATTATTCTTTTAAAAGTAGAATAAAACTAAAATAAAAATAAAATAACCTAAATAATCTAACAAACCTACCCCACTCCTACTCCTATCCAAATCATACTACAAGTAGAAAACAAAAAGGGAAAAGGAGAACAAAAAAAAAAAACTTTTGACTTATTTTCCAAAAAAATAAATAAAATAATAATAATAAATAAATAAATAAATAAGAAAAGAAAAGAAAACCATCAGCAAGTTATACTCCCACTTTCTCTCAACTTCCCCACACTCCCACTTCCTCACGTTTTCCTCCACAACCCACTACCCCACACCTACACCTATCCTAACACCTATATACATACACCCACATGCTACGTAGAAGAAGAAGAGGAGGCACACATCGGAAAAGAAAAAACAAAGGATTGATACCATACAACACTCCTATTTTATATTTACAACCAACACGTACAACATTCACCAAAAATCCAATACACAAAAAGAAAGATCTCACGGAAAAGGAAAAGAAAAATCACCCCCCACTTTATATTTTTCACTCACAAATATAGGTTGAGTTTGAGGTTTATTTTTGTGATTTCAAGTTCGTGGTTTTCTATTAGGATCGCTTTCTTTTCGTGAGTTTGATTTTCGCAAGAGGTACTATTTAACATTTATTTTATATTTGATTTTCATGATCATATAATAATTAATTTCAAATGTTATGAATGGGCTCAAATTCTATGTTTGTTCAACCTTTTCATTATAATATTGAAATACGGTAAATATGTGTATATTGTTAAATTTAGAATAATTTTTGTGTGGTATCGTATTTTGATCTTTATGTCTGATATTCGGTGATATCGTTCTTGCTCCTATTTTTATCACACAAATTCATATTCTTTTTTTTTTTACTTATTTTTTAATATATTTATTTGTGAATTAAAGCATGAACAAAGTTATTTAAATAATTTCATGTATTAGGTAGTCTACAAAGTTGATTCCGATAGTACACCTTACTATTCTATCCTTGTTATTTTTAGCATTGATACTTTATTGTAAATATGCATTTAACTGTTTAAAATATAGTGTCTTTCGTTACTAGCTTAAATACGTTAAATCAGTAAAATAGTTTTTGATAATATTGAATGAGGAATTTGTGAGGTAGAATTGATTTGTAATTTTTTTTAATGCTAGTGTTAATTATCATCTAAAGTAGGCTATTGAATAATATTTTGAGAAAAATAGTTGTTGGATTGATATACAATGCTCATTTTTTATTTTTTATTTTTCAAATAAACAAAAAAATAAAACAAAAACAATATGGATATATATACATATATACGGCACAACCCTAAACACAAAAAAAAAATAAAAAAATTATCCTAATAAAACACTACAGAACACACGCACACAAGAAGAGAAAAAATTCCAGCAACATGCATCATTATCCACACGTACAGTAACATACATACTCAGCCTTATATTATATTTTTTTGTTTTGAGTTCGTTGTTCCTTATTGGATAATTTTCACAAGAGGTAACACTCAATTTGATTTAATTTTGTATAGTTTTATTTCATGATTATATAAGACTTGATTTCAATGTTATGAAATTGCTCTCATTAGGTGTATTTAATTTTGGTATTATAATGTTGAAATACAATTGTTTGAATCTTACATATCACTAAACAATGAAAACCTTTAGAATGTTGAAATTATTCACTCTAGTATTTAAGAAAAATAATTTAAATGTAGTACATTTGAC
>JAJOOO010002661.1:0-19783 GCA_029582685.1 Solanum piurae
ACCTACAAGCAGGTATTAGTTGACTATTCAAACTATAACAAATGTAATAAAAAGAGTTGCATTTAAATCGATCACCAGGATCCTTTTTTTAAAAAGATAAAAACATCGTTCAACACCTCAAATCAATCTAAGAATACACATATAACCAAGGAACTTCATAAGAAAAATTTAAAAGAAACAAGATCCCGCCACATCATTCCACTAAATAATGCTACAGATTTTTAACTAATCTCAAATATTTTCAATCCAACCAAGAACTAAATAAACTATTTTTGACCAAATTAAACATTAAAACTTGAAAGCTCAAAGCATCACATAGCATTCAAGAACTGATAGAAGGAAATACCCTATGACTAAATTACGACACACGTGGAGAGATATATTAAGAATACACTGCTAACTACACTGCTACCTTAAGTAAAAAATGAAAGTTATACATATGAAACTATAAAGAACCACAGATTATGAAGAAACGTTCTGTCAAAAATGGGATAAAAAGGTAAAAAATGACGATGATAATGACTGAAATTTCCAGATTTTTTACCATTACACAATACCAAAACAAACCAATCTATGCTTAGGCATAAAAGAGGACGGCAAAATTCTAATCTCATTTTAAAGCCAAAATAAGGAGTGACAAATAACAAAGGGGACGAGCAAAAGGATTAACAAATTTGCAGACATGCTTTTAAATGAACACAGATTCCTAAACCCAACTTGCATTTAAAGAAGCTAAACGCACAACTACTTATTGCATTCGACATCTTCCAAACACATAACAAAAGTATGGATATTATTTTAAAAAAATAAGCACAAACCAGTATTACGATTGAAACAAATTAAAACTTGAGGCAGGTGTAGTGACTACGAATTTTGAAGACCACAACCAGAGAGATGGTTTAAAATATACAAAAAATCATCTTAAGAGTAGAACCTACTCTACCCATTTCAGAGAGAATAAGATGTAGATCAAGAAGGCCATTTAGGCTTAAACACATCACGCAAGAGAATTTTAAAATCGATCAAAGTACACCTCATTGTCTAGCGCTACTAAAAATGAAATGAATAAAAGAGTTAAGAGTGATTTACCTCGTTATGAGCAGCAACTGAGAAGATGATAAGCTTGAGGATGATTCCACCAAAGACTTCGGACTGCGATGGACCCGGGAAGATGATAAACGAGATAAAAGAGTGAGACGGGGACTCAAAACGGTTGTCTCATATATATGTTGTTATGTATCGTATAGCTATTTCTTGCTACGTTACTTTCTATCTATCAGTTAAAAATTGTCAACCTCTACAATGTAGAAGAAGAGGTGTATTTATAGGGGGAATTAGGGTTTATGTTTTGGGGGAAAAGGGCTGAAATTTGGGTAAGAAAAGGGCCCAAAATTTGAAATCCAAATCCAATTCCTCAAGAAATCCTCCGATTTCGTACGAATTCATCAAATCTTCAACGTTGTCGATTGAGGTGTACGATGTAGATGAATACCATGTCCTTTCCATGCTGCGTGGCTTCAATCCCGCAGTACAAGGATGAGACGCGGCTGGCAGGACTGAGAAGCAAGTTGCTCCTGCTGTACGAGTGTGTTGGTAAGGCAAAAAGAAGGAGACGACGCGAAAATAGTATGTAGACACCATGTGCTCGCCATTTCGTGTCGTTGCTGCTTTTTGAACTGCCGTGTATTTTGACGCTGCAATTTACTTTTCATTGGAATCGTTTGACGTCGCTTGATGGTGCTGTCATTGGACGTGTGAAGGAGAAAAATGCGCGTACAAGGGTCGTTTAGCTTTTATGTACTGGTACGCGCTGGTGTGTTCCTGATCACTATGAATGTTGAAGTCGTTGGCTGCTTCTAGTTCTTTTGGTTTACTAGAGTTGGAACGGACCGGGTCGGGAGAAGTGGGCTGATTTTTGTTGGAATTAGAGGATAAAATGGATTTGGGCTGGATTTGAAATTTATTGGAGGCGTGGAGTGCTGAAATTAGAAGGGAAAATGGCCCTAGAAATTGATCTCAAATAGGTTTAGGTTGAGGTAAAAATGGGCTAGAATTATAATAGAAAAATGGTCAATTGTATTTCAATTATGGCCATTTGGATTAAAAAAGTAGCCACTTTTGAATTGACGTAACAAATTATGGCTAAAACTTGAATAAGATTGACTAATATAATTAACTAACGAGCTTCTTAATCTTGACGAAATAAAATATTTAATCTTAATTATAGACTAATTATTTCAAAAAATATAAACTATTATATAACTAAACTAATTAACCAAATATTTAAGTAAATCTAAAACCTTTTTGAAATGATTTTCGAATATTCATAAAAATGTACCAATTATATGCGTAATTATATAAAACATATATATTATTTAAAAATTATAAAAATGATAAAATTAATTAAAAATAGCTTGAAAAATATTTTGAATCTTCGTCAGAGGAGATGGCTTGATTTTCTCAAAGACTATGACATAAATAAACTCTATCATCCGGGTAAGGCCAATGTAGTGAATGACGCCCTCAGCAGACTATCCAATGTTCAGGAAGAGAAGAACGAATTAACCGAACATGTTCACCAGCTTGCTCGCTTAGGAGTCTGCCTTGTGGACATATCAGATGGTGGTGTGATAGTTCTTCATGGGACAGAATCCTCAATGGTAACAAAGGTTAAGGAAAAATAGGATAGTGATCCTTTATTACTTCAGTTGAAAGGTGCAGTTCATCAGCAAAGAGTTGAGACTTCCTCCAAAGGGGGAGAAGGTGTGCTTCTTTACCAGGGTCACTTATGTGTTCCTAATGTGAGTGATTTGAGGAAGAAAATCCTTCCAGAAGCCCATAATTCCAAATATTATATTCATTCAGGTGCCACTAAGATTTAATGTGATCTATAGGAAGTCTACTGGTGGACTGACATGCAGAGGGACATCGCAGATTTCGTGGCTAAGTGTCCTAGTTGTCAATAGGTTAAAGTACAACATCAGAAACCAGGAGGTTTGACTCTAGTATTAACATTCCTACATGGAAGTGGGAAGTGATAAAAATGGATTTGATTACGGGTTAACCTCGTTCTCGCAAATAACATGACTATATTTGGGTGTTAGTGGACAACATCACTAAGTCAGCTCACTTCTTAGCTGTCATGACCACAGATTCAGTAGATGGTTATGCTAGACTCTACACCAATGAGATAGTCAGGTTGCATAGGTTTCCCTTGTCCATCATCTCAGATAGGGTTTCTCTCATTTCTGGAAATAGTATCAGAAAGGTTTTGCTACTCAAGTAAATCTCAGTACAACGTTTCATCAACAGACAAATGGTTTGGCAGAGCATACCATTATACCTTAGAGGACATGTTGAGAGCTTGTGTGATCGATTTCAAAGGTTGTTGAAATGATCACGTACCTCTCATAGAGTTTGCCTATAATAACAACTTCTATTCCAGTATTTTGATGGGCACTTATGAGGCACTGTATGGGCATAGATGCAAGTCTTCAGTGGGTTAGTTCAAAGTAGGTGAAGTGGACTTGATTGGGCCAGATTCGGTTCATGAGGCTATGGAGAAAGTTTAGTTTATCAGAGAAAGACTAAAGACAACTCAGAGTCATCAAAAGTCATATGTATATGTAAGGAGAAGCGACTTAAGAGTTTGAAATCGATTATTGGATTTTGCTAAAAGTGTCACCCATGAAGGGGGTGATGAAATTTGGCTAGAAAGGGAAGCTCAGCTCCAGGTAAGTAGGTCCTTATAGAATCTTGAAAAGGGTTGGTAATGTGGCTTATGAGTTAGAGTTGCTAGAAGAACTAGCAGCGGTTCACTCAGTCTTCCACATTTCTTTGTTGAAGAAGTGTGTGGGTGATCCAGCACCGATAGTACCTTAAGAGAGTGTGGTTGTGAAGGATAGCCTCACCTATGAAAAGGTTCAAGTTGAATTTCTTGATTGGAAGGTTCGTAGGTTGAAAAATAAGGAAATCGTTTCAATTAGGTTTTGTGGAGGATTCAGTTCATAGAGAGAGCTACTTGGGAAGCAGAAGCAGCCAAGATGGCCAAGTATCCTCACATCTTTCCTTCCAATTCAGTTTCAGCTTGAGGTAATAATTCCTCTCTAATATCTTAGCTTACTCTAGTGTAATTCAGTATTAGTATCATGTTCCCTCACTTATCATTGCATTCCAGCATATTTGCATGTTCATGGAATTCAGTTCAGTTAGATATCAGTTTCTAGTATTCATTTTGTAGGGATTTCAACTTTTTCCTCCAAACTCAGCTTGTTTAGACTTCATTCAAGGACGAATGACCCCAAGGGGGGGGGGAGATATTGTAACACCTCAAAAATTAGAACTAAGATTCAATAAGAGAGAAGGGAAAACAACAAAGGGGGTCCACAGGTCGTGAAGAGGACCACGACCCATCACCCTGCTCGTGGTTGTGCACCAAGCAAAAGGTGAAAGACCACGGACCACTAAAAAATTCATAGAGCTCCACAAGGGCCGGGAAATGGCCCGTGAGGGGTACACAAAACCACCATGGATATTGTGAAGGACCACGAACCACTAGACGATCCGTAGAGCTTCACATGAGCAGTGAAGTAGCTCGTGAAAGAGGCTTGACAGACTTTGAGGTTTGGGTCAACTTCAAACAATCATATCTTTTAGCACAAAATAAAGGTCTTTGAGTCCTCTTTCCAACGCCACCAAGTTTGCCTAATTCCGAGCCCAGAGAAACAAGTTATGCTCATTTTAGTGAAGCCTTGTTGGGAAGAGCATCTTCACTACCTATTTGAAGGGCCATGGTGCTCTAGACGGCCCGTGAAACCTGTCTTGAAGCCACTTCGGCAGCCTTTAGTCAGAGTTGCATTGGTGTTTTCCCCTATGTATTGGGAACTTACGCTACGTCGTTTGATGACTAAACTACGTCGTTTTACTCAATCTAAGCCTAATAATCTAGTCAGACAATACCCAGAATCCTCATTCTCCAAAAATCACCAAACTTAAAGCAAAAAGAAGAGGAAAAAGTCGACCGCTTCACCCAAGAACAAGCAGGAGTGTTCTTCAAAGTTCAGCCCCAAAATCAATAAGATTTCTCTGTAGATTTTGTCACCAAGTACATGGAATTTCATTAGTGAGTTCCTCTCACCCCTTAGGTCCCTAGAATTCAGTTAGTTCTTCAGATTCTCATAAACAGTTCAGACCTAGGGTTTTTAGATTTTCAAGATTTATTATGATTATGGTTCCTTTTATCTTAATATTTGTTTCTTCATTATTTAGTATAATTACATGCATAGAATTCATAATCCTCATTTGTGTATATTTATCCTAGTTAATGAAGTATACTTGCTAGGCCAACCAGAAGGAAATTTATGCTTCAGATTTCGAATGACATATTTTGAGTAAATAAATGTTGCATTCTCAGTTAGCATGTCATGGTTTGATCATTTAGTATTTAATGCATTTTAGCTTTATGAATATTAAGTTGGAGTAGACTTAGCACTGAGTTGGACTAGGTTTTAGCGTACCCTCAAAGTTCCAAAACAACGTGCCTACATATGAGTATAAGTCCCCTCAGTTGGGCATCAGATTTAGTGATCACGCCACGATCATGCCTCTATACTCCTGGCAAGGTATATTGGGTCCTCTCGATGGGGCGTATACATCGGACTCCATGTTTACCTCACGTGGTTTATGTCGGTTAATAGTAGCTTCCACAGTCAGACTCTTAGTGCAATTACCAGGTTTTCAGCATTTACTTCAGTAATCAGTTAGCATGTTATCTTCATGATTAGTACTGGGTCATTGCATTCAAAATCAGTTTTCAGTTATACTTTAGTACATGTCTATATCATTGTTCAGATTATATCATAGCTCAGTTATGCATTGCTCAGCTTATATACTTTATGCAGTTTAGCATATCTATATCATGCATGCTTAGTACATTCCAAGTACTGACGCATACTTGGTGCTACATCATTTCATGATGTAAGTTCACGCACTTACCATCCAGATCACGCTTAGTTCGATCCTCAGTCCGACTTTAGCAGCTTCAGTGGTGAGTGCTCATACTTCGAGGATAATAAGCATGCTTTATCTTTTAGTCTTTATTTTTCAGTTTTAGTCTTGTTAGAATTAGCTGGGGGCATGTCCTAGCAACTCCATTTAGTTAGAGGCTTTTCAAACATAGTAGTAGATTCTGCTAGAGTTATTAAGTGTTATTTCAGTCATCATTAAACTCTTATTATGTTCTATATATTCAAACTAGTTGGGTTTTCCCTTTTTTTATGTCCACTATTTTAGCTTTTGAATAGTATTTGATTTGAAAATTTTGAAAATACTTCCAAACCTAATCGTTGTTGTACAACTAGCCTCATTACGCCGGCTAACCATGACGGTGGGCGACCAACCTCCTACAAGGGTAGGTGTGTCTAGAAAATCAATTGTGCCTGCCAATTCAACCATAATCAATGATTCAGTTCCAACAAATAAAAATTATGCCAATGCATTTATAATTATTCATCAAACTCCAGAGTTGATCAATTTGAAACCTATCACGCTACTACATGGAGAGCCTACAATTATATGGACCAAGAAGGAATCTGATGGATTATCAATAAGGCAGAACCTGCAGTTTGTGGTAGTAGTAAAGTTTTCATATGGACGGTCGGATCTCTATAAATTAAGGAAAGCAATTCCAATCCAATTAGAGATCAAAGATCCTTGAAATATAGGAGTTTTGGGAGAACGACACATTTTGATCAGACTCTCGCTATTAGAAGATTATGCAACATTAATGTCAAGGGCATGGGAACTATGTGTAAGGAATAGATATTTTCCTTTGAGATTCCTTAAGTGGGATCCATGGTTTAACCAGAGGAAGAAACCACGATAGCCATTGCATGGATATCATTCTCGGGCTTACCAACTAATCTATTCGATAAGGAATTACTATTTTCCATGGTAACTACAATAGGAAAACCTTTAGTGATAGACAAAGCCACAATCAATCAGAAGAGACCTAGTTGTGCTAGGGTAAAAGTGGAGGTTGATCTTCCCAAGGAATTGTCAAAGAGAATACAAATTAACTGTATAGATTAAGAATCTGGGGAAATTTGATCAAAGTGGCAAACCATACAATATGACTATCTGCCAATGTATTGCACACAATGTAAGCTTCAGTGGCATGAGATAGAGGGATGTTAGGTTATACACCCGGAATATCGACCAAAGAAGAAGGAGAGAAGAATGAAGAAAAGATGAATCTAGAACAGAAAGAGGAGAACGCGAATGAGAAATAATATGCAAAAGGAAAACAACCAAAGGAACAACCAATGCAAAATCAAATACAAAAACAACAAAGGGAAGAACCTAAACAGCTGGTACAAAGATATGACAAAATGAGAAAACAAAATTGGAATTTGGTACAAGATAGAAGAGGACAAAACAAGCAGAAGGGAGCAGAATTAAATGACAAAGATTTACTGGAAATCAACAAGAAGAAGGTTATAGTAGACAATAAAGACAAAAAAGGCCATTCACAGAATAAATTTGAGGCACTAGCAGATTTGACTGATGATACACAAAATAAAGAGGATCATAACCAACAACAAATGGAGGAAACTACAAAATCATGGGTTGAGTCTACATTTGGAAAAGTGAACAATAAGGAGAAGGAAAGTTCACCGAATAAAATAGGCCTACATGTAGCTTTAGAGGACGAAAAAAGTGCAAATAATGATTATGGCAAACAAATAGACCATGGAAACCAAAGAAACGAAGATACATTGGAGAAAGAAAATAATCACACTGATCTAGACATACAAACAGGACCACAGTGATCACAAACAGCGCAAAATGGAGTAGGAAACACAAATGAGGAGCAAATTGGGAATGGACAAGAAGACAAAACATTTGAGGATAGACAAGAGGACTGTAATTATAATAAGGCCCCTAAAAAACCTCCGGATAGACATACAGGAGGAGAAACAGATGAAGATGGGGAAATTAACTCTAACAGAAGTGACCACCCTTAAGAGATAATACGAGAACATCTAGTGGAAATAACAAAAGAAACAATAACAAAAGGAGATAACAGTAACAATGGGAACAACCAAGGAGAAAATAATAATCACATAGTTGCTCAAAATCATAAAGTGTAGGGAACTGAATAAGAGAGGAGGATTGACATTGGAGATGAAGAAGAATAAGAAGAAGATAATAGTATTGAAATAGTAGGGAAAAGAAATATAGGGGATGTTTCCCCAAGATCTAATACAAATGTAAGAAGGGACGGCAAACATAACAGAACAGGGGACAAAAGTGCACCTCCCAAGGCAACGAAAGGAGTACAAACAAGGACAACATATGCCAAAGGTTTTTCTCAATGAATTGCTCTCTGATTTGGAACATAAGCTCCGTTAACACTCAACAGGCCTTTGAAGAGTAGTTCTATTCAAAAAAATAGAAATATTTCAAGTATATTGCCTTGATGGAGCCTTTTCAACATGTTAGACACATAGATATGTATAGGCTATGGTTAAATATGGGTATTGCATGGCATAATGTAAATTGTAAAATTTGGTTATTTGTGGAGGCTGAATTCCAAGTTGAAATACAAAGAGACACTGAACAACTACTTGCATGTAAGCTAACTAATGTGGATAGTAGACAAGAGATGGTGATCACTATAGTTTATGCCAACACAGATAAAAATGAGAGAATACAGTTATGGGAGGATTTATATGATATTTCTAATCATATGACTCTGCCATGGCTAATAGGAGGAGATTTTAATGTGATTACTGATGACATAGAAAATTCGGGGGACTTCCAGTTCAATTTATAGAAACAAAAGACTTCAGACATTGTATTGACATGTGTCAAGTGGTAGATCTGGGATTCAATGGAATGGGAGATCTGATGAAGCCTATATTTTTAAAAGATTGGATAGATGCCTTGGAAATCAGGCAATTCAAAACGTATTCTTGGAGGTTGAACATCTTATTAAACAAGGCACAGACCACTCGCCGTTGATGATGAACCTAAAAGAAGACAATAGATCCATTAAGAAGTCTTTTAGATTTCTCAACTTCTAGGAGCATGACACTTTTCAGGAGATAGTGAGAACCAATTGGAAGGATTCGTACAATTCAAACCCTTTCTTTAACTCTCATAACAAGTTAAAAAAGGTGGGGAAGGCACTTTCTAAATGGAGCAGGGAAACATATGGTGATATCTTCAAGCAAATAGCTACTCTGGAAGAAGTGGTTCAGGTACATGAACAAGATTTTGAGCAGCATCCTTCCAGTAGAAATAGAGAAAGACTACAAAGAGTGCAGGTTGAATTGATTAAATTTTATACTGTGGAAGAAAAGTTTTGGAGGCAAAAGGCAGGAATGCAGTGGTTCAAAGATGGGGACAGAAACACTAAATTTTTGCATGCACATGTTAATGGCAAAAGGAGGAAACTACATCTAAACAGGATCCAAAATCACAGAGGATGCTGGCTAGACACAGAAGTAGAAATCGCACAGGAGGCAATTAAATTTTTCACTAAGCAGTTTTGTGAAGAACAAATTCCAACAGATTTTAGCATTCTAGAGAATATACCAAGAATGATTACGGAGGAGCATAATCATAACGTCAATGATATACCTGAAGAAGATCAAGTGAAAAAGGTAGTGTTTGGTTTAAATGCTGAAAGTGCAGGAGGACCAGATGGTTTCATAGGAAAATTCTTTCAAGAATGTTGGGAGATTATTGGTAAAGACCCAGTGAAGATGGTGAGAGCCTTTTTCTTTGGACATGAATTACCAAGGTATATCACTTGTACTAATCTAGTAATATTGCCAAAAAAAAATAAAAAAATAACCACATATTCAGATTTAAGGCGAATCAGCTTGAGTAATTTTACTAGCAAGGTTTTCTCTAAAATAATTCATGAGAGGATGGTGCACCTTCTCCCTAATATTATCTCACCTCAGCAATCTGGATTTGTGAAAGGCAAAAGTATTCTTGAAAACATATTGATAGTGCAGGATATAGTACATGATATAAGAATAAGGGGAAAGCCTACCAACCTAGTAATCAAACTAGACATGGCAAAATCGTATGGTAGAGTTTCATGGCTATATTTACTAAAGTTCTAAGAAAGATGGGATTTGGAGAAGTCCTTATTGACATGATCTATAGAATTATCTCTAAGAATTGGTACTCTATACTGATAAATGGCCAACCTCAAGGTTTTTTCAAATCAACTAGAGGAGTAAAGCAGGGAGACCCCTTGTCCCTCACTATGTTTATTTTGGCTACAAAATGCCTTTCCAGGACACTGAACTCATTATACAAAAATGATAAGTTCAAAGAGTATGGACTGCCTAAGTTGAATCCATATATTAATCATTTGGCATACGCAGATGCTATCATCATTTTTACTGCAGCAAATGAACAATCAATGAGGTTGATTATGAATACATTGATAGGGTATGAAAAAGCAAGTGGGTAAAAGATCAATAAAGGAAAAAGTGTTGTGTACATTCATGATAAAGTCCATCAAAATACTTGTGACTTAGTTTATAGGATGACTCAGATTCCACAAAAAGAATTCCCATTCACTTATTTGGGGGTGCCTATATATTATGGGAGAAGAAGGTTACATACTACACTGTAAAGAGTTGATAGATAAAGAACAGAACAGACTAAGCTCCTGGACTGGAAAAATGTTATCCATTGGAGGGAGGACAACTCTAATAAAACATGTTTTACAAAGTATGACCATACAGCTCCTATTTACCTGTGACCCTCCTAAATGAGTACTGGCTCAAATCCATAGGCTCTTTGCTAAATTCTTTTGGAGCAATTCAGTAGGATCCTCAAGAAAACACTGGACGACGTGGACAATATTATGCCATCCAATGGAGGAGGGTGGAATGGGTTTTAGAAGTCTACTAGACATATCTAATGCCCTCTTTGCCAAATTGTGGTGGAATATGAGGACAAAACAATCGTTATGGAGATCCTTTATGAGTAACAAGTATCTAAAGAAATGACATGCAGTTTTTGCACAAAGTGAGGTAGGAACATATGTATGGAAAACGATGATCAAATGCAGGGATGAAATAGAACATGAAATTTGGTGGAAGGTACAACAAGCAGACTCGTACTTCTGGCAGGATAATTTGATAGAACTGGGAGCCCTTTACCACATTACCCTATCTAATTTTGAGTGTGATTCATCAATAATACTAGTCAAGGAGGCAGCACACGATGGACAATGGAATGACGAGCTACTTAGAACAATTCTACCTGAAGAGTTGGCTAATTACATTATTGAAAATATAGTGCCACCAGCTAATCATAAGCAGACAGGTAGGCCAATTTGGAAACTAGACCCAAGAGGAAAGTTTACTGTGGGGATAGATTTTCAACTTCTCAGACAAACACAACAACATGTTATATAAGAAGATATAGGTTAGAGGTTTACCTACCAAGATCTCTTTTTTCATATGGTGATTCTGGAAGTTTAAACTTCCACTGGATGATAAACTAATGAAGTGGGGCCATCAATTCTAATCCAGATGTTATTGTTGCCTAACTCCAGAAACAAAAGACATTGCACATGTCTTCCTTCATGCACCAACAACTCAGTTTCTGTGGAAACACTTTTGCAGACCAATGGGGATAGACATAACCAACTTATAGATTATCTAGATAATTAATAGTTGGTGGGATCTGCCTGGTAATACCCATGTTAAAAGTATATATTAGGCAGTTCCAGCAATTATAATTTGGGAACTATGGAAAGGAAGAAACACACTAAGACATGAAGGAAAGGTTTCAAATACTAAGTTGATATATCAGATAATGCATACTCTTATTTTATTTCTAAAGCTAAAAAGAAATAATTTTAAGTATGCTCCATATGACTGGAGTATAGTATTGGAAGCCACAAACAATTACAACCCGAAAATGAAAGTGACTTAATTTCTATGGACAACACCTGATGAAGGGTGGGTCAAAGTCAACACTGATGGTGCTTCAAGGGGAAATCCTAGAAGAAGTTCCTGGGCCATTTGTATAAGAAATGAAAAAGGAGATGTAATGCATGCACAAGCCAGAGAACTGGATGATTCTTGTACTAATACGTTGGATGGCCATTGAAAAATCCCTAAGATACATGGTGGACAAGTATATGAATAATATTGTGATAGAGACTGATTCCTTATTACTAAAAAATATTATTCAGAAGACTTGGGAAGTCCCATGGAAGATTATCAATTTGGTTGAGGAGATATGGAATATGATGGAAGGAAGAAACATCAGGATACGTCACATTTACAGAGAAGGTAATAAGTTGGCTGACCAACTAGTGAATCTCGCTTTAGATAAGGGCGATATCATTATTACAACATTTCATGATTTGGAAAGTGAATGTAGAAGGATTGTCAACAGCGACAAGTTGAAGCTGCCATATTTGAGGATAAGAAGATATAACAGAATATGGAAGTGAAGCAAATAAGGAGACATGGAAACCTTTTATTCAAATCCTAAAGGAGGAGAATATAAAGGTTTTTAACTAACTATTTGCTATTGGTTGCAGGAAATATAACAACAATAACAGTAAACATCAAGTTCAACATACATTGATGGGAAAATAGTAGGTCGCAACACACAAGAATACTTTAAACTAGTGCAGCATATCTATTCATTTGAAATTGAAACGATGTGTGGTATTAGTATCATTAGATATTCATCCTATCGTTCAAGAACCAAATGGACAAGGTATGAGGTAGAGAAAAGTATACATAATTCATCGAAGAATGTCTTGATACTCAATCCAACATAATTCATACTATAGCTCATAGATTCAATAGGTGAGAATAGCCTTACAACCTTAGAATCATCATATTGTGAAAAAATCTTTCATAGCATATCATATTCATACATAGGTGTGTATATGAGGATAACCTTTCAACAACACAACAATTAGATCATAATCATAATCACTTTACTCTCAAAGGGTTCTTAAAGCATATACATAAATCTCATAATCATGCATAATTCTCATACTTTGCCCTTCAAGAATCAAAGTTCACATTCCATCAACACATCTAGAATTAATACATTAGACATGGATAATAACATAATTCAAATAGCTCAATTACTACAAGCATAATCTCATAATATCCTTCTTTCATCAATTCACCCACATCACAAGGTCATACATTGGGAATATGGGGATTTCAATATAAAAAGCATCATAAATCATCAATTCAATAATAATATAAAGTAATTCAAACATTAGAATCATTTTTTAAAGGAATCCATGACTTGGAGTCAAACCCTAGCTTTTGGGGAATTTCTATCTTTAAATTGGGGTTTTGAAGGGGCTCCATGGATGAATTGTATCCATGGATGAAGAGATACCATACCTTAGCAATGAAATCCAATGAATTTTAGAAGAAAACCTTGCTCCTTCAACCCTAGCTCCAACTTCCTTCTTCTTCTTCCTTGAAGTTCTAGAGAGAGAATATATGGGGAAAAGTTAATTTTGATTTGGGATTTTGGAATAATGAGGAAGATGACTTAATTTAGGGGTCTAAATTCATTATATAGTTAGTCTAATTTAGTGTAAAACGACGTCACTTAATATTAACAAAAACCAGAAAACCGCAAAGTGCCCCTAAACTTAACTGCCAAAAAGTAGTTCGAGGCCTCACCCACGACCCACCACTAACGGACCGTGGTTGGACCCACGGCTCATGCTGGTGAACCGTGGTATGGGTTCATAGACCTGGTTCCTAGGGCCTCCATCCACAACCCCTCACCCACGGGCGTGGATGGACCTACGAGGCGTACGTCCCCTCGTGGGTCACTATCCAGGCCATTTTCTAGGGTCTTCTATAAGGACCCATGGTTGGTCCTTGGGGGTTGTACCTTAACGTTCTAACACAAAACCCTTTTTTTCTAAGTACGGGGAATTACATCTACGACTCTAACCCTCATATTAAGCCCTAGTTTTTCCTTCTAGTTTCCGGAGTGTTACAATGATAATGACTAAAATTTCTAAATTTTCGACCATTAAACAATACCAAAACAAGCCAAGCTATGCTTAGGCATAAAAGAAGACGGCAAAATTCCAATCTCATTTTAAAGACAAAACAACGGTTGACAAATAAATTAGGGGACGAGTAGAAGGATTAACAAATTCGCAGGCATGCTTTTAAAAGAATACAGATTCCTAAACCCAACTTGCACTCAAAGAAGCTAAACGCACAACTGCATACTGCATTCGACATCTTCCAAACACTTGACAAAAGTATGAATATTATTTTAACAAAATTAGCACAGATCAGTATTATGATTGAAACAAATTAAAACTTGAGGCAGGCGTAATGACTATGAATTTTGAAGACCAAAAACAAAGAGGTGGTTCAAAATATACACTAAATCATCTTAAGAATAGAACCTACGCTACCCATTTCAGAGAGAATAAGATGAAGATCAAGAAGGCCATTTAGGCTTAAACACATCACGCAAGAGCATTTTAAAATCGATCAAAGTACACCTCATTGTCTAACGCTACTGAAAATGAAATGAATAAAAGAGTTAAGAGTGAGTTACCTCATTATGAGCAGCGACTGAGATGATGACAAGCTTGAGGATGATTCCACCACTTACTTCGGACTCCGATGGACCTGGGAAGATGACAAATGAAATAAAAGAGTGAGATAGGGACTCGAAATGGTTGTCTCATATATATGTTGTTATGTATCTTATAGTTATTTCTTGCTACGTTACTCTCTATGTATCAGTTAAAAAATTCCAACCTCTATAATGTAGTAGAAGAGGGGTATTTATAGGGGAATTAGGGTTTACATTTTTGGGGGAAAAGGGCTGAAATTCGGGTAAGAAAAGGGCCCAAAATTTGAAATCCAAATCCAATTCCTCAAAAAACCCTCCGATTTTGCACAAATTCATCAAATCTTCGACGTTCTCGATTGAAGTGGATGATGTAGATGAATCCCATGTCCTTGCCATGCTACCCGGCTTCAATCCCACACGGCAAGGACGAGACGCGGCTGGCAGGATTGAAAAGCAAGTTGCTCCTGCTGTACGAGCGTACTGGTAAGGCAATTATAATAGAAACGGGCTAGAATTATAATAGAAAAATGGTCAATTGAATTTAAATTATGGCCATTTGGATTAAAAAAAGTAGCCAATTTTGAATTTAAGTAACAAATTATGGCTAAAACTTGAATAAGATGAATTAATATAATTAACTAACGAGCTTCTTAATTTTGACAAAATAAAATAATTAATCTTAATTATAAACTAATTATTTTAAAAAATATAAATTATTATATAACTAAACTAATTAATCTAATATTTAAGTAAAACTAAAACCTTTTTGAGATGATTTTCAAATATTCATAAAAATGTACTAATTATATGCGTTATTATATAAAATATATATATTATTTAACAATTATAAAAATGATAAAATCAATTAAAAATAGCTTGAAAAATATTTTGAACTTTATAAAAACTAATTATTTCAAATCGTTTTGAAATTTAAGAAACTCAATGGTTGATTTATATTGTGGAGGTCCAAATTTGGGTGTCAACAAACGTTATCTTCATGATTAGTACTGGGTCATTGCATTTAGTCCAGTTTTCAGTTATACTTCAATACATATCTATATCCTTGTTTAGATTATATCATTGCTTAGTTTTGCATTGTTCAACTTATATACTTTGTCCAGCTTAGCATATCTATATCATTGCTCAGTACATTTCAAGTTGACGCATACTTTGCGCTACATCGATTCATGATGTAGGTTTAGGCACTCTGCATCCAAATCATGCTTAGTTTGATCCTCATTCAGACTTCAGCAGCTTCGGTGGTAAGTCCTCATACTTCGAGGATAATAAGCATGCTTTATATTTTAGTCTTTATTTTTTCAGTTTCATTCTTGTTAGAGTTAGCTGGGGGCATATCCCAGCAACTCCATTCAGTTAGAGTCTTTTCATACATAGTAGTAGATTCAGCTAGAGTTATTAAGTGTTGTTTCAATCATCATTAAACTCTTATTATATTCTATATATTCCGACTAGTTGGCTTTTCCCCTTTTTTAGATATCCATTATTTTTAGCTTCCACCTAGTATATGATTTAGTTAGATATATTTTCAGCATGCTTTATATATGTCAGACTCAGAGTTAGCTTGAGGTAACTCGTGATCCTAGGTCTCGTGTTACGTCTAGGGGATAGCCTCGGGGCGTGACAATAAGTAATAACATGTACAATTGTATGTCAGGTCATATGTACTAGTCCTGTGTTTTAAGGCTTGTTGGTGGTTACATGTATGTACAAGAGTTTTTATGCTCTATTATTTGCTTATAGATTATGTCATATGTCATGGTTCACGTGCCTATCATTTTGGGGGCATATCGATTATTTCCGCGTTGTATTCAATTTCACTTATATTTTCGTATTAGACTTTATTATGATATGGCGTCCTTGTATCATTGTTACTTCAACATTGATGCTAGGACAGTTATATCACTTGTATCACAACTTAGTAGGATATGGGGCCTTGACAAAGAAAATAGTACTGGCAGTGCGAAGTAGTGTGCTTGCCTAAGGAAGTTGCTGAAAAGTAATTTATTCGCCAAAAAACTTCTCAAATGGTCTGAGATATCTAGTCGACCTATAGAGTGCCAAAAAGGTGGTTGAAATGGGATAACAATGACAACTTCATTGGAAAAGGGTTGCAACTATGAATCAACAGGCTACCTCAATGTGTGAAGACAAATGGGATAACAATAAATGTCCCATAATGCCCAGAAAAAAAAAAGAACCAATGTACGTGTGGAACCAAAATTTCTTGCTAGGATTATACAATGAGTTTCAAGTTTATTAGTATTGGTATATCGACAGTGTCATAGATAAGTAATGAAACTTTTCACAAATGTGTATAGGGGACCAAAACTTACATAGTATTAAGATATCTCTCATATGGGAAGATCATAATAATCAGTGTTTTTTAAAACAATGACATTAAAATAGTTGAACTACTGCACATGATAGATCGTAGGAAAAAAGAGTGTTGATGTAGGTTATTGAAAGTGTTGAGAATATGTCTCAGGATATTGTAAAAATAAAACAGTTAGCTACTTTAAGGGTTTTTAAATTATGTTATTAGAGTCTTATATGACTTAAAGTTAGGAGTTAGTTCTTTTTATTTGTTATTTATTTTTTACTTATAAGTTAGTAGCATAATTTTTTATATTTAGTTAGAAATTATATCTATAAATGTATGTCTCTGAATTATTTAATAAAATAACTATTTTTGACAATGCTGCAGTATTTTTCTCTCTCGAAGTGTTTCTCTGTTATTTTCTTAATTTCTTTATTAAAAAATCAACAATCGGTATCTAGAGTCTTCTTCTTGAGGGATCTGTGAGTAAAAAAATTGAATTCGAAAAATATTTTTTCATGAATTGCTCCTCCTATTTTTAATGGTGAGAATAATCAATTATGGGTTGTGAGAATGGAAACCTACTTGGAGGCTCCTGATCTTTGGGAAGTCATGGAAGAAGATCTGCTGCCAAATAATCCCATTGTGGCCCAAATCAAGAGACAAAGAAAAGAATATCATTAAGTCCAAGGCAAAATCAACTTTATTTGTTGTTATTTTGACAACTGTTTTCACAAAAATCATGACTCTCACATCACCAAAAGAAATTTGAAATTATCTACAAAAGAATATGTTGGAGATGAAAGAATACGAGGAATGAAGGTATTAAATTTAATGAGGGAATTTGAATTGCAAAGAATGACAGACTCAGAAACAGTCAAGGAATACTCTGACAGATTGCTTGGTATTCTAAACAAGGTAATGTTACTAGGCAATAAATTTAAAGATACAAAAATTGTTGAAACAATTCTTGTTACACTGGCTGAAAGATATGAAGCATGTATAACCACCTTGAAAAACACACAAGATCTATCCAAAATTACCTTGACAGAATTGTTAAATTCTTTGCAAGCACAAGAACAAAGGATGCGTATGCGGCAAGATGGTATGGTTGAAGGAGCATTAATAACCAGCCACAAAACTAAAAGCAAGGATAAATTCTTGAGGAATTACCCACCCTATCAGCATTGTGGCAAAAATGGACATCCTCCATATAAATGCTGAAAAAGACCAGATGCACAATGCAAGATCTACAAACTTGGTCATGAAGTTGTGATTTGCGAGAAAAAATTTCAAAAAGATCAAACAATTGCCCAAGTCACTATTGAAAAAGAAGAAGACCACTTATATGTGGCAACTTGTTTTTCAACCAAAAGACCTGATTTTTGGATGATTGATAGTGGTTGTACAAACCACATGACATAGGAAAGAAATCTTTTAAAGAGTTCATTCATATGAAAAATAAGAAAGTCAATATTGAGAATGGTGATTGTATTCCTACTAAAAGGAAAAGAGTCTATTGCAACTAAAACAAATTAAGGTACAAAAATAATTTCAGATGTTCATTATGTGTCTGATATTGATAAAAGTTTGTTTGGTGTTGCTCAATTAATAAAAAAAAGATTCAAATTATTATTTGGAGACAAATATTGTCAAATCTTTGATTCCACTAAGCAAGAGATCATACAAGTTGAAATGAGAGGTAAGAGTTTCCCATTTAATCCAACAAAGATGCACTCAAGCCTTGCAAGACTAAAGATGAATTGACAGATTTGTACACAAGGTCAATTTCAGATGAGATTACAATCTATAATTCATGATCCAAGGAGGAGTGTTGAGAATATGTCTCAAACTATTGCAAAAATAAAATAGTTAGCTACTTTTAGGATTTTTTAAAATATGTTATTAGAGTCCTATGCGACTTGAATTTAGGAGTTAGTTCTTTTTATTTGTTATTTGAATATTATTGATGAGTTGGTAGCATATTTTTCTATTTTAGTTAGAAATTATCTCTATAAATGTATGTCACTGAATAAAATCAGTTTAATTAGTCCTAACTCATACGTATTATATTTACAACATCAATTCCACGCATACTCATAACAAAGACATTTACAAATGCACAACATCCAACTTCTTTTTTCCCCTGAAACACTGCAAACTAATCTATATTTGTAAACAAAGTGATACTACTTCCCAATGAAATGAAACTTTCAATATCTAATTATCAGTGAAAAGACAAACTTCCAAAACTGTATGATGTTCCTAATATTTTCTACCTAAAGGGAGGCTTAACAACCCGATTTCAGTCTGATGGACATTCATCCCGCATTAAAGAAAGGGATAGTTGCCAATATGTACCATTTGGCCTTCTAGTTTAACATTATCGCTCAAGTATACACTCGGTTGTATAGGTATGTATAATTTATGCATATTCGTAAAAAATTATATGCTACCTGTACATATTTTGTAGGGTAAATCACATAAATATGCTATATTAAAGAAATATTTACCATCTATGTCAATATAATTTTTCTAACTAAATATAACAATTTTTTGGAATTAAGAAAATTGTACATTCGCTTGCCTCTTTCTCTGCCCTTTTTTCCTCTTCTTCCGCTTTTTTTTTTTTAATTCTTCTTCTTCTTTGTCTCTTTCTCTATCATTATTATCTTCCTCCTCTTCTTTCTTTCTTTTTTTTTTTAAAAAAAAATCTTCTTCTTCCTCTTTGAAATTCTCATTTAAATAACTATTTTGAAATCAATTTTTGCCCAAATTTCATTATTTTACCCAAAAATACGACGAGAAAAG
>JAJOOO010002664.1:0-42663 GCA_029582685.1 Solanum piurae
TTAACAACAAACAACTCTCTCTAAATAATAAAATTTGTAACCTAATTTATTTGAATAAATTTATTAGTACAAATATAAAACATAAAATACAGAAAATAAACAAATTCGTTAAAATAATTGAGGGATTTATTTTTTGCTTTACATAAATTTATACCGTGGTATTAAATTCTATGTATTTCTAATATAACCAAATGTAACGAACCACCACCAAAACCACCATTGAACTATGCAACGACTTTTAGTAAAGTAGAAGACAAAATCACAATGCATATATATCCCTATCAAAGATATCACTTACATCCATGGAGACTCAACTGTATTATGGGAGGAAGAAGAGGTTCACATCATGATCATTAAAGAAGGTTTACTGTATGTCATAACTGAAATTTTTTCTTACGGCTAGTCAAACCTAGAAATGATTCGTAAATTGATCCTTTACAGTGTGAGATTCAAGCCTGAATGTAAGGAAGGATTCTTGAGTGATAGACATATACTAATTCGGCTTACCAATTTAAAAGATTACGTACATGTCATGTCAAAACCGACATGTTTTTTGAAGGCTAAAGACCGATATAATATTAGATGTGACCTCTAAAGTGGGAATCCTAGTTCAACCCAGAGGCGGAAACTACTACTGCCTCAGCATGGATCTCTTTTTCATCCCTATCACCTAACTTTTTCGTTAAAGAATCCTTGTTTACGATGGCCAAAGCAGCGGAAAAACCGTTACATGTTGGCATGGCTACAATAAGCAAATCTAGACCTAGTTTTGTCAAGGTAAAGGTTGAAGTCAACTTATTGAAATAATTTCTCAAACGGATCAATGTTGGAGTTAAGAAGACATATTCTGGGGAAATCATCTCAACATGGATAAAATTCTTATACGATTACATGTCAAAGTATTGCAAATATTGCGAACTTCAAGGCAGAGGCATGATTTTCGTTGAGGGTGTTCAAAAATATAAGTAAGCATACTAATAGTATTCACAAATAAGTGGATCGGAGAGGGTCAAATATAAACAGGTCAGATTCAACATAAGCAACTAAATAGAATTTAGCTCTACCTCAACACAAACAATAAAATTGAGGAAGTATGTGTTTGACATAGTATTAAAATGAGAACGAGAGAATGTATTTTTTAAAATTTTAATTATGGTCTTGTCTCCATAATTTTTTATTATATATGTTACTAGTATACGTACTCGTGTAATGCGTATATAATATTAAAATATTAATTTTAATTTTTTTTATTGTGATATCTTGTTCGAGTATATGAAATCAGACAAAAGTATAACTATCATATTGTTCTTCATTAATGAAATCTAATCCCTCCCCCTCCCCCTCCCCCTCCCCACCCCACCCCCACCCTATAACTAATTCTATGTTAATAGTCACAACGAATAAATTTTATGTATCATATTTTATTATTACTAATATATTGTTCACTATTTAAAATCATTAAATTGTTAGTATTGATTTTTATTAGCTTGTCATTTAGCTTAATATAATCATTAAATAATTTTATAATTAATATAAAACATATATATTTATTGTGTTTACTCGTGATTTTTAAATTTTTATTTTAGTGTTCACATCTCTCTAATTTAAAGTTTATGGACAATAATATGTATTTATTTATCTAATTTATTGTATTCTCAAAATTATTCAAAATATTTTCCCCACCCCTCTCCCCCCATCTTTTTTTTACTGTATTTTTATTACTTTTCGCTAATCTAACTTGAATGAACTTTTTATGTTACACGTCATAAGCAGTTGAGTGTTTTTTTATTTCAATATATAGAATACTAAGCTTAAATTTGTTACTTAAATTTTATTTTTTAATATGTCATTATTTATTGAGATTTTAGTTATATGATGTATAGATTTTAAGTCTTTTCTCGTTATAATTGAAAAAACATGTTCTCATCTAAAAGCCCTTCAACTTTTTTACATTATAATTTATAATTTGTTTCCTAGTTTTGTCCTAACTTAATAGTTATTGTATTATTCATAAATTAGTATCCCTACATTTATATGTAAGTTTTTAATAGCTTGTCACTTTATCTAATATTCTTGCCGTGCGTAAGATATTAATAAGGATATCAGTTAGTTATATCTATTTACAGTTTATAATCGATAAATTTTGTACAACATGAAATTAAAATTGATAAAATTCACTAATAAAGTTAGTGATCAATAACTTAAAAAAAATAATAGAAGTAATCTTAACATTATAAATCATTGTAGAAGTATATGTAAGCGAGCCTAAGAAAGTAAAACTCCATTACAATTAAATTTTATTTAAGTTTGAATTCAAATATCATTTTAATTTTTTTAAATATATTTTTATCGCTCATCCTTATCCTTGATTTTATGATTACAATAATATTTTTTATAAGCTATATATTTGAATGAAGAGAAATATTTGGAATTAATAAGATAGATGATAATTAAATTGACTAAAGGGTCACTAGGTGTAATTATACCAAAGAATTATTTGAAGAAGAAAAAACATATATGACTAAAATGACAGCATTCATAATTTCACAACTTAAAAATATACCTCTTCACTCTCAGCAAGACAAAAATACTAATTATTTATATAGAAATTGTTGGGTTTTAAAAGGTGTGAATGGAAAATGAAGAGTTTGGACTTTTAAGAAGACTTGTGACTTTATTGAAAAGTTGCGACTTTTATGAAGAGTTGTGACTTTTATGAAGAGTTGTGACTTTTATGAAAGGTTGTGACTTTTATGAAAGGTTGTGACTTTTATGAAAGGTTGTGACCTTTCGGAAAGATTGTGACTTTTCTAAAGGTTTGTGACATTTCCGGTAAGGCACAATAAGAACATTTTCACACTACCCTTTGTTTTCTATAAATTGAGGAATTTCCTCTCATTTAAAAAAATGATTTTTTTTGGACTTCTTCTACTACTACTAAATCTAGTAATATATGTGTACTTTACTGTCGTTGAGTTGTTCGGTGACACCGTGGTTTTAGGTATCAATACACCAGTGAGTAAGATCGTTCTATCTTGGGAGGATATATTCCATTAACCTCAGGTACTTGAGGAGAACAATTTCTTTAAGTGGACATTGTGCATTCAGTGGGTTCAATTTTCTTTCTTTGAGAAAAATATTTTTATATTGTTTCTAATATGTTTCTGATTCTATTTTCTCTACTAGTTTGAAAATACACTTTAACATTTATTGTTTCTTACCAAGTTCTTCAAAGTTTTGTTCTAATTATCTTAGGAATACAAGATGAACAACAATCTTAAAGAAATTATTATATTGTTGGTATTACTTGTATTCTACTGGTTGAGAGAAACAGATCATGGAAGTAGAAAATTAATGCATTACTTCTCCAGAATTTGGTGCTTTGTTTAGTAAGGTCAAAGTAAGAATATACTAGAAGAATTGGTGGTATTTCGTTAAAGATTACACCAGGTAACCTTCTTTTTATTTATCTAAGGAGGAAAATAGTTTCTAAAAGTTAATAGTTTTGATATTTATCATGTATGACTTTGGAAAAAGATCTGCAAATCATATGGTTTTTTGAATGAATTTTCCTTGGCAAAAAATGTTGCCTTTAAAATTCTTCAGTTTGCAGAATGAGAGATGCACATTTTTGTTTGATAAAATAATATGTCAAAATGTTATAGTTGGAAGACTATTTGAAAAGAAAAGCATATCTATGTGATAATCTATGAATATGTTCAATTATGTTTGGAGACTGAAAAAAACTTTTGTAGTTTTGTACTCCATGTGAAATTTGATTGTGTCTGATTTTTGTAGACTAAAAACTTTTGTAGTTTTCTACTCTGGATAAATTAGACTATGCAATTGGTTTGAAGAATATGAAAACTTCACATAATAAGTCAATGTTGTACTTTTGATTTTCTATAAACTTCACTGGTATATAGAAATAAATTATACAAAAAAAATTTCTTTATTGTTAGTATTTTAAATACTAAGTGGTAAGTCTATTTGTGATAGAGAAGACATACCAGTGACTTAGAGTTTGTGATTTTGTGCCTCTATGGAATGAACTTTGACATTGTATAAAAATTGTCACTTAAAATATTGTGCTTTTTCATGAAAAGATACGTCTATTAAATATAACTATTTGTATAGACATTAATATTGGTGAATAGTCATTTTTCATGTTTTGTAAAAGAAGCATTTGGACTATATTGCCTTTATTGAACCCGATGAAACTTTGCTCATGGGTAGTTCTATAACAATCAAATTGAAAGTTATGGAAAGGTCCTTCTGAAAAGGACCTTTGACAAGGTCATGACTCTAAACAGTGCTTGTATCACACAAAATGGTAAGAAAGAGGAACAAAATATTTGTGAGAAAAAGCTACCTCGTGGAGAGCTTTTCAAACTCAATATTTTTATTTGTTCTTACTTGCTTGAGTCAAACTGTTTGTGACATGAACACTTGGGGCATGTCAATTACAAAACCTTGTAAGAAGAACTGACCAACTTAGAAAGTTTTGTCTAACTTGGAGTGCAATAAATAAAAAAGTCAAGTTTGTGTGGAATCTAAGTATGCTAAGCATTCTTATAAATCTGTTGAAAGAAAGTCTAATCCCTTAGAGTTGATTTACACTGAAATTTGTGATATAAAGTCAACACCATCTCGTGGTGGAACAATTTATCTCATAACTTTCATTGACAATTGCATTAGAAACGACTATGTCTATTTGTTGAATGGTAAGGATGAAGCAATAGAAATGTCTAGACAATATAATAATGAAGTTGAAAATCAGTTGGAAAAAAAGATAAGAAATGATAGGGATGGAGAATATAAATCTCCTTTTGCAGAAATATGTTTGGTAAGTGGATTTATCCATCAAACTACTGCCCTAGTCACCTCAATCTACTGGAATTGCATAATGGAAAAGAAATCGAACTGTGGAGGAAATGATGGCTACATTACTTATAAGTTTAGGTTTACCACAAAACTTGTGTGGAGAAGCTATCCTTACAGCAAAAGGGAACAACAAAAAGTTGTCTTTTCAGAAAGAAAGCAATAAAAAGTTTTGTTTGTTCAGGACACAATCTATTCTATATGAGAAATGGAAAGGAAGGAAATCCAACTTGAAATATTTCAAAGTCTGGGGGTGTCTAGCTGTCACGATCTAGATCATCGTGATTGGCACCCACACTAACACTTCGGTGGTAGAACCACTACTACAACCCAAACCAAGCAACTAAACCAAACTAAGGCATTTAAGTTTATGAAGCAGAAATAATAACTAAACTGAAGTCCCCATAAACTTCAACAAAAGATCTAACAACTAACAATGCGGAAGAAATAACCTAGAACCTGAAAGTCAATGTACCGAAACATTCTAACAATGAACAAGTCTAAAAAAGAAAGGGATACAATCCCAACTAATGAACTAATCAACTAGCTAAAACAAATGTCTAAGTCCGAAAATGGTGGACATAGACGAAAGAGAATTCCATGTCATCCCAGAAGAATTGTCTCACCCTTGAATTCGAACGACGATCACTGATCTTCTACGTGAGTCTGTTAATAGCCGCTTGAAGATTCCCTATACTCAACAAAAATAAGAACAAGTGCAGAATCAGTACACAACCACAGTGTACTGCTAGGACCATGCGACTATCCCACTAGTGCAACATAAATAAGTCCAACAACATTATAATCACATGCATACATATCAACATATATAATATCATCAACATTTACGAACAACGAACAACTTCACATTTTATGTCAAATCATTGGTCCTCTCATGGAACTCAAACCCAAACAGTTAGCATGCCGAAACGTGGCAACCGATCCCATATTTATGCCGAAACGTGTCAACCGATCCCATTTTTTATGCCAGAACGTGGCAACCGATCCAAGTTAGTTATTCTGAAACGTGGGAACCGATTCCATTCACACACCACAATCACAATCACAAGTATATCATCAAGATCATACATTTAAGTAGTGATTTCATGGCATTCATCAATTATCTATCTCATTTACAACAAGTGTGATCAACATTGCAACATTCATACATATACAAGTATCATAATGAGGCAAGAACTAGCATACATCACACAATCATAGAATCACAACCATCACCTACCTCGAAACAAGCTTGAAACCCTAAGAAACTTGATACTTCCCTTTCCGGTTTCGTTCCGCTTGTTCTTGGTCTACAAACAATCAACATAATATGGGAATCAATAAACAATCATTAATTACCCGGATTACTAACAATTCTATGAACCCTAGATCAAACCCATGATCCCAATTATCCAATTTAGGGTTGTTTCCACCATAGAATCCATAACCAAACCCTCCCCCATTAACATTCACCCATTCTATTACGTTCTACGGATCGAAGAACGGATTCGGGGAGTAAAACACTTACCTTTAGCCTCAAGAATAGTGAAAAATGAGTATGATTCGCCTGGGAGTTGTTCCATAGCTCAAAAAGTTGAAAAGTGCATAATGAGGTCGTTTAGGGGTTTATTAACGACTTTAATTCTCACCGGGCCCGCCACAACGGCCACCACCCCGCCATAGCGGCAATGCCAGAGCTGCAAAAATCCTTGCCAAAGCGGCAAAAATGAAACACAGAGTTATTTCAAGAATTCCAAAATTCCCATTTCACAACACACCTCTAACCCACGACGCTCAGTAAATACCCTTTACTCTAAGATCGATTCTGGGAGTTCTACTAGCCCGAATTCAATTTCATAAAGTCATACGAATTCCTTAACAACTTATCTAACTACTCATGTAATCAAAATCATAAATGATTCACCCGATTGTTACCTGATTTCCCTACACCTCAAAGACTCTGATTTCGTCCAAATCTGGACAAGGTTGGGAAAATCCAAATACTATGAAAAAGCTTTCCAGCCCCAAATTTCTCCGCATTGGCTTTTCTCTAACGACGGGAATAGATCGTTACAATAGATACCAATTTACCAATCACTCATCCCCGAGTGACAAAACTTAGGAAAAAAATAGGGCTAAGGAAGGAATGAAGTAGTACCTGCATCGACGAACAAATGGGGATACTTGTCTCGTATGTCCCTCTCGGTTTCCCAAGTAGCTTCCTCAAATAGATGATGCTTCCATTGAACTTTCACGGACTTAATCTCTTTGGTCCTCAACTTGCGCACATCACGATCAAGAATTGCAATCGATTCCTCCTCATATTGGAAGTCCTTGTCTAACACAATTGAGTCCCACTTAATGATATAATCCTCATCACCATGATACCTCTTCAACATGGATACATGAAATACCGGATGAACACTCGATAAATTAGGAGGTAAAGCCAATCTATATGCTACCGGTCCCACACATTCAAGAATCTCAAAAGGACAAATGTATCTAGGACTTAGCTTACCCTTCTTACCAAATCTCATCACCCCTTTCATGGGTGATACTTTAAGAAGAATATTTTCACCGGATTGAAATGCCATGTCTCTTACCTTATGATTCGCATACTTCTTTTGTCTACTCTGGGCTGCTAGAAGCTTAATTTCAATACTCCTAACCTTATCATGAGCATCCTTAACTAAATCAATACTCCTTTATCAAGAAGCTCTTGGATTTGAGCCTTAAGCTCTCTTCATTCTGCCGGAGCCATGCGATATGGAGGGATACAAATGGGACGCGTACCATGCTCTAAATCAATGCAAATATCTGTATCTCTATCCGGAGACATACAAGGCAAATCATTAGGAAACACTTCTATAAATTCCGACACCACATGAATAGACTCAATGGATGGAGCCTCAATCTCAACATCCCTAATATGAGCAAAATAAACCAAACAACCCTACTCTACCAGTTTACTAGCCCGAATGGAGGATATAATCTTAGCTTGCTTAGGCTTGTACACCCCTTCCCACTCTAATTTTTCCGTTGCCGGAATTTCTAGAGTTACAGACTTAGTATTACAATTAAGCACAACATAGTAGGGGGACAACTAAGTCATGCCTAAGATTATGTCAAAGTCAATCATATCCAAAATCACTAAATCAGCCCAAGACTGAAATCCCATAAACAAAATAGGACAAGCACGATAAACATGGGTAACTATGACTGACTCTCCAACTGGGGTAGAAACATGGATAGGGGCATCAAGTACATCACAAATCATATCAAACTCTGAGGCAAATCGCATAGATACATAAGATTAAGTAGAACCCGGATCAAACAACACATTATCCATTTGGTCATAGACAAGAATAGTACTTGTGATCACCACATCAGACTCCTCCGCCTCATTCTTGCTCGGAAAAGCATAACACTGAGCCCTATCATCATGACGAACCACTTCTCTGCCTAGTTGCGTGTTACCCCTACCTCTGTTACCATTACCATTTCCTCTACCTTTACGGCCTCGCTGATTACCTCATCGCACACCTTGTGGACTCCCTCGACCATTATTACCATTCCTCGCGGGTACCACCGCTCTCGACTGCTGCTACGCGGAATCTAACACACGTGGGTGGGGACAATCTATCCTCATATGCCCAGGTTCTCCACATTTGTAACAAGTACGATCAAAAGATGGTCTGCCGCCCGTCGAAGACGCGACTCCCTGGCTATCTTAAAAATTATGAGATGGAGTTTGTGAGTAACTACTTGTAGAGGTTGGCATACAGACTGAATTATCTTGGCTGCAAGCGTTGGTCTTCCGGACCCCTTGGAATAAGAATCTTGAAAGTTACCCGAGTTCTTGGCCCTTTCTGCCCATGCCTTAGCTTGACCGTCTCGCCTCACCCCCTCCACTCTCTTAACATAGTCTGTTACCTCATTAAAGCTCCTCCCTCCAGAAGTCATATAAGCAGTTAATACTTGCAACTCACAATTCAATCCTCTAATAAATAATTGGATCCTTTACTCCTCTGGAGTCACCAACTGCGTAGCATATCTAGACAAAGCATGGAACTTTGCCTCATAAGCAGCCGCAGACATACCACCTTGCTCCAAAGCCATAAACTCATCTTTCTTGCGATCCCTCAAAGTCCTAGGCACATAGTTCTCTAGAAACAGAGCATGAAATTGGGTCCAAGTAAGTGGAGGTAAAGTAGAAGACCTGCACTCCATATAAGCTCTCCGCCACTGTTTGGCCTCACCTTGAAGTTGAAAGAATACAAACTCAACCCCATGTTGATGAACAATACCCAATATATGCAGCCTCTCATAGCAATACAGAATGAACTCATAGGCATCTTCACTCTCAGAACCAAGAAATACCAGAGGCTTAAGCTTCAAAAACATAGTTAACATTTCATGTTCATTACAGTCATGATAGAACCCAACAAAGGACGGAAGAAAGCATCATTACCTCCCGTTCTACCCGTCTTAGGCGCAGTGCTAGCAACAAGACGATTAGTAGGAGCTGGGGTTGGTTGAACAGATAGAGGCGCTCCAGGACCAGCCAACCCTTTTAAGAAAGACATGATTTGTTGAGCTAACACCGGATCGATGGGAGGAATACATGTAGCCTCGGCCTGCACCTCTTCCCATTGTCCAACCTCCTCAACACTCTCAACATTCTCGACCTCAACCTCTTCTTCTATCTCCTCATGATGCATGAGAGGGTTCTCATTCACAAGAGCATTCTCAACAGGAACTCCATTTCCAATAGGCGCAACTCTTTCGCGAACTATACATCTAGATCTTCCTCTGCCCCTGCCTCGACCGCGACCTCTCGCTGTAGATTCCTCATATTGAGCATTGATGGGAGCTACGATTCTAACATAGTTGAATCTAGTATTAACCAACTACGAACAGAAGAGTGAATGAGGTTAGATACCAATTTGAATCGCCAGATACCAATTGGAATCAAGTCATAGCACGAAAGGAGACAAGAGAAAACAAAGAGATTTCCTAAAGTCCTATAGCCTCTCAAAGAAAAGTAAAGGTGTCCCCGTACCATTCCGCGAGACTCTAATAGAATCCTTTTGGTACATCGAGATCAACGAACCTAGGCTATGATACCAACTTTGTCACGACCCAGATCGTCGTGATTGGCACCCACACTAACACTCTAGTGGAAGAACCACTACTACAACCCAAACTAAGCAACAAAACTAAACTACGAAATTTAAGTATATGAAGCAAAAATAATAACTAAACTGAAGTTCCCATAACCTTCAACAAAAGATCTAACAACTAACAAAGCGGAAGAAATAACCTAGAACCTGAAAGTCAATGTACCAATACATTCTAACAGTGAACCAAGTATAAACAAGAAAGGGATACAACCCCAACTAATGAACTAATCAACAAGCTAAAACAAATGTCTATGTCCGAATATGGTGGACATAGACGAAAGAGAATTCCATGGCAGCCTGGAAGAATTGGCTCACCCTTGAATTCGAATGACGATCACTGATCTTCTAAGCGAGGTCTGTCAATAGTCGCTTGAAGATGCTCTGTACTCAACAAAAATAAGAGCAAGTGTAGAATCAGTAGACAACCATAATGTACTGGTAGGATCACGCGGTTATCCCACTAGTGCAACATAAACAAATGCACCAACATTATAATCACATGCATACATATAAACATATATAATAACATCAATATTTATGAACAATGAACAACTTCACATTTTATGTCAAATCATTGGTCCTCTAATGGAACCCAAACCCAAATAGTTAGCATACCAGAACGTGGCAACCGATCCCATATTTATGCCGGAACGTGTCAACCGATCTCATTTTTTATGCCAGAATGTGGCAACCGATCCAAGTTAGTTATGTCGGAACGTGGCAACCGATCCCATTCACACACCACAATCACAATCACAAGTATATCATCAAGATCATACATTTAAGTCATGATTTCATTGCATTCATCAATTATCTATCTCATTTACAACAACCGTGATCAACATTGCAACATTCATACATATACAAGTATCATAATGAGGCAAGAACAAGCATACATCACACAATCATAGAATCACAACAATCACCTACCTCAAAACAAGCTTAAAACCCTAAGAAACTTAATCCTTCCCTTTTCAAATTCGTTTCTCTTTTTCTTAGTCTACAAACAATCAATATAATACGGAAATCAATAAACAATCATTATTTACCCGGAATACTAACAATTCTATGAACCCCAGATCAAACCCATGATCCCAATTATACAATTTAGGGTTTTTTCAACCATAGAATCCATAACTAAACCCTTCCCCATCAATATTCACTCATTCTATTATGTTCTACGGATCGAAAAATGTATTCGGGTTGTGAAAAGCTTACCTTTAGACTCCAGAATAGTGAAAAATGAGTATTAGTCGGCTGGGAGTCGTTCCTTAGCTTAAAATTTTGTAAAGTGCATAATGAGGTCGTTTAGGGGTTTATTAACAACTTTAATTCGCTTTGGGCCCGCCACAGTGGCTACCACCCCGCCACAGCGGCGACGCCAGAGCGACAAAAATACTCGCCAAAGCGGCCAAAACAAAACAGAGAGCTATTTCAAGAATTCCAAAGTCCCATTTCACAGCACACCTCTAACCCACGACGCTCAGCAAATACCCTTTACACTAAGATCGATTCCGGGAGTTCTACTCGCCCGAATTCAATTTCGTAAAGTCGTACGGATTCCTTAACGAGTTATCTAACTACTCATGTAATCAAAATCATAAATGATTCACCTGATTGTTACCAGGTTTCCCTACACCTCAAAGACTCTGATTTCGTCCAAATCTGGACAAGGTTGGGAAAATCCATATACTACAAAAAAAATCCAAATATTACAAAAAAAATCCAAATACTACAAAAAAAATCCAACCCCAAATTTCCCCCCGTTGGCTTTTCTATAACGACAGGAACAGGTCGTTACACTAGCCAAAGTCCAAGTTCCTATTCCTAAAAGGATTAAAATAAGACCTATGACTGTGGACTGTAAAATTAGACTCGAGTAGTCTAGTGAAGGGTCTAAAAGGCCTTGGAAAGAAAAAAGGAGAATGTACTTAATAAAGAGATTCAGAGGTGTAGTAAATGTCAAAGGACATCTACTTCCTTGGAATATGATGTTGTAACATTTCTTGTGTCTTCTGTAGACTCATCCTTTTGGAAAGATGGTGTCAATAGTGAGATTGATTCAATCTTGAGCAACCATATTGGAAGTTAATTGATTTTCTTTCAGAAAATGAACCTTTGGGTTCAAAGTGAATCTTCAGAAGGAAAATGAAAGTCGATGGAACTATTGACAAATACAAAGCAAGACTTTTTGTCAAAGGTTGTAGACAAAAATATGGCTTCGATTTTGTCAACACATACTCGCCAGTAACTAGAATTACATTCATTCGGATGTTAATTGCATTAGCTGCGGTATATGACTTCCAAATTCATCAAATGAATGGGAAAACAATTTTCATAAATACAGAATTGGAGGAAGAAATTTACATGGAACAACCCAAGGGTTCTATGATTCCTAGTAAAGAAAAGAAAGTGTGCAAACTTGTTAATCACTTTATGGACTAAAACAAGCACCCAAACAATGACATAAGAAATTTGACCAAACTATGTTGGTAAATGGATTTAAGAATGATGGAAGTGATAAATGTGTTTACATTAAAATCAAAAGGTCATTGTTTGTTTATATATTGGTGATATGTTGATCATCAGTAACGACACTAATTACGTAAATGCTACGAAACATATGTTAGAAAGCAACTTTGATATGAAAGATCATGGAGTTGCTAATGTGATCTTAGGTATAAGAATCCTTAGAACTCCAAGATGATTAGCATTGTCACGGTCTCATTACATTGAAAAGGTACTTGACTAGTTCAAATATTTGGATTTTAAAATTGTCAAGACTGCAATAATATGAGCTTTGCACTTCAAAAGAATGAAGGTGAAAGTGACTCACAATTAAATTATGCTACAGTATTGGGAAGTACGATGTATATCAGAAAGTATACGCGCTCAGATATAGCATGTGCTATTAATAAACTGAGTCGGTTCACCATTAATCCCAGTCAAACTCATTGGATGACAATGAAAGGAGTTGTGGGGTATTTAAAACATACTCAAAACTATGTCTTGCATTATACAAATATCCTACAGTATTGAAAGGATATAGTGATGCAAATTGGATCACCGAGATCAAATGAAGTAAAATCCACGAGTGGATATGTATTTACTCTTGGTGGAGGAGCAGTCTCTTGGAAATCTTCCAAAAAGACATGTATCGCTAGCTCTACAATGATCTCTGAGCTAGGTTCTCTAGATAAGGCCGGTGAACAAGTTGAAAGACTCCAGAATTTCTTGAAAGATATTCCTTTTGGCCCAAACCTTTGGCATCAGTATGCATACAATTTGATAGTCAAGATGCAATAGGTAGGGCATGGAGCATGATGTATAACGGAAAGTCTCATCATATAAAACATACAAATGATACCATTAGAAAACTACTCTCTAGTGGAATTATCACATTTGACTATGTATAGTCAAAGAATAATGTGTCGGATCCACTTAAAAAAAGGCCTAACTAGAGAGAAAATTGAAAGATCATCTAAGGGAATGGGTTTACGTCTTAGGACAAATCATTATGACGGTAACTCTATCTAGCAGATTGGAGATCTCAAGAGCTAGATTCAAGGATAAAAACGAATTTGTGAGTGACGGTTCGGCATTGTCAACCAACTCAATCCATTCCCATGATGAAGACAATTCTCAGGAACAAGGATACAACATTAAGGCTTGTAAATGAGTTAATAAAGCTTAAAGTTTTTAATGATTTGCTAAGTTTGGCAGATTTGACCAAATAGTGTATCTACGCGATAATACGTTTAGAAATCACCTATGTGAGTGTGAAGTGTAAGCCGCTTCAAAGAGGATGATTTTCAAAAGCCCATCTCTCTATACACTCATGAAACCAGGAGGTGTTCATGGCTGAAACGAACACAACTGTAAGAACCATAAACGATAAAGGGTTAATTGTGTGACATATGGTTGTCTAGGTATACACCAAAGTTCGACGGTTCAAAGATATCACATCTACCGATTGACCGAGTATATCTGACATATGTTCACTACGGAAAGTCCAAGGGGAAACCTACTTATGCAGATGCAATTAATTGTTGCTTTTAAAGTACACATACTTGCTCGTTTCTTTGTCTTGGAGTCATTCCCCATTCATGTGGGGGATTGTTGGGTTTTAAAAGGTGTGAATGGAAAATGAAGAGTTGCGACTTTTATGAAGAGTTGTGACTTTTTTGAAAAGTTGTAACTATTATGAAAAGTTGCGACTTATACTCAAAGTTGTGACTTTTATGAAAAGGTGTGACTTTTATGAAAGGTTGTGACCTTTCCGAAAGATTGTAACTTTTCCAAAGGTTTGTCACCTTTACGATAAGGCACAATAAGAACCTTTTCACACTACCCTTTGTTTTCTATAAATTGAGGGATTTTCTCTCATTTTTTTAAAAAATGATTTTTTCTGGACTTCTTCTACTACTACTAAATTTAGTATTCTAAGTGTACTTTACTGCCGTTGAGTGGTTCGCTGACACCATGGTTTTAGGTACCGATACACCGGTGAGTAAGATCATTCTATCCTGCGAGGATATATTCCATTAACCTCGGGTACTTGAGGGGAATAATTTCCTTAAGGGGACACTGTGCATTCAGTGGGCTCGATTTTCTTTCTTTCAGAAAAATATTTTTATATTGTTTTTTATTCTATTTTCTCTACTAGTTTTAATTTTCTAGTTTGAAAATACTCTTTAACCTTTATTGTTTCTTACCAAGTTCTTCAAAGTTTTGTTCTAAGTATCTTAGGAATACAATATGAACAACATAATTTAATTCATATATATATATATATATATATATAAACTTAAAAATGAAAAAAGCCTATCTTCAAAGTTGGATTTTAATTGTGCTCCTAAATCATATTACAATATAATAAGAATATCTATTATCATATCACTAGTATGATACAATAAATTTATTTCAAATTGACTGTTCATGATAAACATATTTATTTTATACCTTAACTCTATTTTAATATCTAAAAAATGTTATAAACATGAGTAAATGTGTATCGTTGAGAACTTGGTGATAGTTCAGGGGTATTTATGAATTATTTCTTTTAATATATATGCAATTTTATAAATTGCACAAAATATATTTATCAACACTACGACATTCAATAAAGATCACAAACGTCATGTAGTGATATATTTGTCTTTTCAATTAGTAAATGTTAAACAATTCACATTTCAAATATTATATTGATTTGGATTGAATTTATTTAACAAATAACAACTCTCTCTAAATAATAAAATTTGTAAGCTAATTTATTTAAATAAATTTACTAGTACAAATATAAAACATAAAACACAGAAAATAAACAAAGGATTTGAGGGGTATATCTTTACACAAATTAATACCATGTTATTAAATTCTATGTATTCCTAATATCACTAAATGTAAGGTATTTGTTACACATTCTATACCATGTAGGGTGTATAACTAATGCATGAATTATTTATGCATAGACATAATATTAAAATGAGTACGAGAAAATGTATTTTTTGAGACTGTTATAATTAAAGAAGATTTACAGTTTTCCGTAATTGGAAAATTTACTTATTGTTGGTTAGAACTAGAAGAGATTCGTAAAATTAGTCCTTTACGGTGTGAGATTCAAGGCTGAGTGTATGGTAGGATTCTTGAGTGATAGACACATCCTAATTCACCTTAGCACTATGTAAGATTACATACATGTCATGTCAAAACCAACATATTTTTGAAGGCTAAAGATGGGTATACTATCAAATTCACCCTAAAGCATGGGAACCCTAGTTCAACCCAGAGGCGTAAACTTTTACTGCCTTTGCGTGGATCTCTTTTCCATCCCTATCACCTAATGTTTTTCATTAAAGAATTCTTGTTTACGATTGCCAAAGTAGTGGGAAAACCGTTACATGTTGACATGGCTACAATAAGAAAATCTAGACCTAGTTCTGTCAACGTAAAAGTTGAAGTCGACTTATTGAAAGAATTTCTCAAATAGATCAATGTTGGAGTTAAGAAGATATCCTCTGGGGAAATCATCTCAACATGCATAAAAATCTTATATGATTACAATATTGCAAATATTGCAAACTTCAAGATGGAGGAATGATTTATGTCGAAGGGGTTTAAAAAGATAAGTAAGCATACTAGTAATATTCACAAATGAGTGGATCGGGGCGGGTCAAATATAAAAAGATCGGATTCGATATAAGCAACTAAATAAAACTCAACTCTATCTCAACACAAACAATAAAATCGAGGTGTATGTGTAACACTCCAATTTTTTTAAAGTTAAGACCCGAACTATTTTACATGTAGGGTCAATTCTTAAATTGTTCATATATGTGTAAATTATTTAGTGTGAGAATGATTTTGGATATCAATTAAGGTCACTAGAAACTCCTAGCACAAAGTTGAGTTGAAAATATCCTTACCGATTAAGTTTTGATGTAAGATTTTCTTTGGGTCAACTTCAAATGACCATATCTCTTAGAATATAAAAAGTTACATGGCCCATAGCCTATCAAATTAAAAGTATTTGAATTTTCTTTCCAACGCCACCAATTTCACAACTAAATTACCTACGGATTTTCTGGATCTGCAAGTACTAATTACCTACAAAGGTTTTTTCATCGAATTTTAATTTGCCAAAAAATTTGCAGGTAATCAAATTACTTGGGAATTTTACTGTTTTATCCCTATGAAAATCCCTAGGTAATCAACACTTTTCTTTTAGTGTGTGTCATGGTTTTGTTCGGGATATTATAGTGACAACAATAATATAATAAAAATAAGCTTTCAAGGGATTAATTTTACAACTTATTTCATTCGTGTGACTAATTAGTTAGCAATTGATCAAGTGCAAGCATCCAAGTATATTTGTTAAAATTATTTATGATTTGGTAAAGGGTAAAAAATATCCCTTGATTATATAAAATAGAAAAAAAATGTCATTACTTAATAGTTTCATTTAAAAGTACCTTTATAGTAAAAAAAAAAGGGAAGTTTAAAGATGACACTCATCCATAAGACCATAACTACGGACTAGCACATCATATTCATCCCACAAATTTCTTTTCTTACGCTAGAGAAATAGGTAATGTCTGCTTAAGTTGTTTTTATTGAGCAAAAGTTACACAAATTAGATTAATAATTAATGAGTTGAAATTCATCTTGACTTGTTCTTACCTTTTTTTTATTTCCTTTTTTTTAGATAAGTATCAAAAACTCACCTAAACTATCTCATTTTTTTGAGTTTCATACTCAAACTATTGAGAGTGTGAATTTTATACCTAAACTAATCACTTATTAGTTTGAGAAACACACCCCTCTCTTTTATTACATTCTATTCATGGTGTGTGGACCACACTCTCTCTTTTATTTTAAAAAAATTATCACATCACACTCCTCATGGACAAAACATTTCACCTTGACAAAAATTAAATGAATTATTAGCTTAGTTAAAATTAAAGATTAAAAAATTATTAACCCAAAAAGATAATATTTTTTTATAAAAATAAAATGTAAAATATTTTTCTTACCCCACTCCATCACTTCCTCTCACCGTACCCCCCCCCCCCCACCATTTTTTTGTTTAAATTTCCCTTATTAAAGTATTGAATTTTTCTTTACTTCATCTCCGTCTCTCCCTCAAATTAGATATTATTTTATTTTTTTAATATAAATAAAATAATATCAATTTTTTTAATATAAATAAAATAATATCAATTTTTTTTTGAATGAGTGGATGGTTTGGGGGGAGGGGGGAGGGAGGGGGTGAAGTATGAATTTTTTAAATATATTTTATAAAAGAAATTTTTTAAAAAAAGGATGGGGATGTCGGGGGGGGGGTGTTGGAGTGGGGCAAGAAAAATAATTTAAATTTTACTTTTTGGAAACAAATAATTTTTTTGGGATATTAATACTTTAATCTTTAATTTTTAATCAATACTAATAGTTTATTATTTAATTTTTGTCAAGGTAAAATAATTTATCCAGGTGGAATGTCATGTGTCTATATTTTTGCAAATAAAAGAGAGTGTATTACACACACCACTGAGGTCTGTTTCTCAAACTGATAAGTGATTGTTTAGGCATGAAACTCACACTCCTAATTATTTAGGAATGAAACTAAAAAAAAGTATATAGTTTAGGTGTGTTTTTGATACTTTATCTCTTTTTTTAAAAAATAATAATAATTTAGACCCATGTTATATAAAATTCTAATTATCTATAATCGGGTGAAACGAAGTGGGAACAACCACCGCGATAGTCGATTTTGGTATAAAAATATATCAATCAATCCATGCCCATAGTAAAATCAAAGTATAGCATCTCTAGTTCTATCAAGTCTATATGGGTCTAGCGACCAACAATCTCTACTATACAACCTCGGTAAAGCCACTTGGACATAAAATAGTCACCAACTAGAGTAGATATTGTTGGGTTTGAAAGAATCAAGGCGTCATGCGAAAGCTTACAATAGCAAATAATATCGGGATAAATCATATGAATTTTTTTTACTAAAAATGAAAATATTACTATATGATTTGGCCAATTAGCCTACATTTTTACTGGATACTCAGATCCAGATTTTGCTGGATGTGTTGACACTAGAACGTCCATATTTGGTTACTTGTTCCGATTAATGTTGAGTCACACTAACACAATATCGAAACTGACCAAACTGATGTTGAGTTACACTAATACAATATCGAAGCTGACCAAACTATATAACGTAACACTACATTCTATTACACAGTAGAAATGATAAAAATAAAATTAGAACATTCCTTTCTAACATTCAACTAGTTTTACTGCCACTAGCAACAATTTTTTTCGATATTAAAAAAAAAGATACACAATACAACACCTAAAATAGATCTTTTCAATACAAAAAAAAAGACATATGTTCCAACTACAGAATCAAAATTAGCTATTATCCTAAAAACAAAACTTTTAGTAGTGAAATCAATGTGAAGATCGAAATTCTCAAAAAAGCCCTAACCCATAATTTTCACAAACCTTTAATAAATTTGAGGTACAAATGTTAAACACAAATAGATTAAACCAAAGACATATAGCAGAACAAACAACATCTATTTCATAGAAACCCATTTGTGCATTTCAAAATCCCTTCAATGGTGTTGAAAACGTTAAAGAGCAGAAGCTCTTTCAACAACCCATGAAAATGTAGAGAACAAGGAAAACTTAAGAAGAATGAAATAGATAGAATATCACACCTTTTGGTGAAGATTAAGTTGCAGAGGAACACCACAAGTCACTTGTTGAAGCTGTCGAAGATGACGCTTTTGTCAGAAAGGAACTCTTGTTGGAGACGAGCGAGATGATTTTGGAGAAGACCCACCAAGGTCGACTTCTTGGTTCTTTTCTGAGATGACCTTAGAGAAACCCTTGATACAACAAATTCCTCAATTTTTATTTCTAGAGAAGTCCACTAAAAGGTTACTTTGCAACTAAAAAAAAGTTTTCGCGGGCTTCAAAAATTAGAGGGGGGAAATAATTTTTTAGGGGGGAATGTACATATCAATAGAATTTTTTTCACAAAAACCGTCCCAATAGTATTTAGTATTGCAACAATTAAAAACACTGTTGCAAAAAGTATCTTTCTGGCAACGGTTATAGGCTGATGCAACGATTTATTTTAATAAGTGTGGTATTAGGTCCATGGGTTTATGGGGACGGTTAGAAGTGTTGCTATAGAATATTTATGGCAACAGTTATTAAACCGTCGCTTCATCATTGTTGCCGTAGGCCTTATTTCTAGTAGTGGACACCGTATTCCATGATTCGGCACTCATGGTCTATGTCAGTTAAAGCTAATCCAACTATGATAGAATGAACTAGTGTTGGAGTTAAGAACTTTAATCACTAAATAAGTTTTCCTTAGTGTGGGTAGGAGTATGGTATTTTAATCATACATTGCACAAGGAGGCTTTGATGGTTCTTATGGTTTGTTTCCATTATGATGAGATGATCAATATGTTAAATATGCTTGTATCTTATACTTTTACACTTATATTGATGATAGTTCATAAACTTGGTCAAATGCATAGTTTACAACTAAAATGTCCCTTTTTAGCATCTCTAAAGTTTTTCTTGCATAACTACCATACTTAGTGCATATTTGTACTAACCCATATTTCTTCCATATTTTTCTACAATGTGTAGGTTCTGGCATTTGAGGTGATTATGTCTAGTTCAAAGCTTGGATTGACTATTCGCCAAAGCTTGTGGTATGTCCTCATGGATCCGAGGACAAGTGTTATATTGTTGTTTCATTTCTTTCATTGTACTAGATATTTTTAGTTTTCCTGTTGTAAGGGTTGTGACCCTATTTTGAGACTTCTATTGTAGTAGATGGCTAAATAAGACTATGTCTAGACTTCCGTTTTACTTTGATGAAAAAAGACTTGAAAATGTGTTACTATTCTTTATTATTCTTTACTTATGTGATGATGATATGCTAAGTGGCTTACTTGGGTCCTTTCAGGGTTCCATGTGCCATGTTACATCTAGAGGTGTACCCTTGGGTCATGACAAGTTCCCATTCTAACTAGAGATGTGTGGGGGTTGCATTCAAGAGCCCTTCATATTTTTAAGGTCCTTTTGAGGCATCGTTCAATAGAGGATTCTACCCAAAACATTGAGCATGATATGCATGAGCAGTTTCCTGGCTTGTTTGAGCCTTCATTTACTTTTTTACTCTTACTTTCATATATGAAAGTCATTTTTAGAAGTGGCTTTTGTAATGGCTCATTTTTGTATTTATGCCACCTGTTCATCATTTAAGTATTCTTATAGCAATCCCAAGTCATTTATGACTTGTTGGAACTAAGAGTTTGGTCACCTTGTCGTTTGTTTGATTTATATGTAAGTTTTAGTGTCTTGGAGCTATTGAACCTTTAATAGTCAATTTTGATCAAAATTTCAAAAAAAATGACCTTAGAATCCAATTCTGACAATTTCATGAACTTTGTAAGGGTCAATTTAAGCTAGTAGCATGGTCAGCATGACTTACAAGTTAAGGCCTAAGTTTGACTTTAGTCAATATTCTGAGTAACTGAGCTTAGATGAGAATTCCGTCAACTTAGTTAGCTCCAAAATTTTCAACTTTGTCTAGAACGACCCTTTGTTTGGATGTCGAGGCCTCGGGGCTAATTCTAAGCCCCTTTATGGATTTGGCTTAAAGTTTAGTTTGGTATGGGACCTATATTTTGTCAAGACGACCTTGTATAGACTTCTAACAGCTCCATTAAGTCCAAAATATCATTTTAATTAGTGTGTCTATCTCGCTTGTGTGTACGGGATTCTGAACAAATCGTCTTGCTAGCTGGGCCGCTCAAGCCCTATCTACCTAATTGGAAGAATTTTGAACTATATTTACGAGGCTCATCATTGGCTAAGTTATATAAATTCTCTTTAACCATACTCTTAAAGGTAATAAACAATGCCCACATCAGTATACCCCTCATTGACAACTCAACTATACTATCTAAGCACACATAAAAAAATTATAAACTTAATTAAAAGCTCGTCTGACAACATATGATCTTGGGTACACCTCGTAATGCTCTTGCTAATCTAATGACTTAGTCATATATCATTGCTCTTATCTAAAAGTCAGTATACCACACTTGTACCACTCACATTATCATTGCTTTAATTCCTCACCTACTTCATCTTAAACTTACTAGATTAGATCTCAAAGCTATCATCATCACCCTTGTGTTGCCATTTTTTTTTATCACGACACTCATCACAAATTTAAGCTTAGTGTCTAGTACTAAACACGGATATCAATATAATTTCTCACATACTATACTAACATACAACTACTAGATAAAATTAAGAAACACTCGCTCATAAAGACCTTATGACAAGTAGTCAATCTTTGTCTCTCAATCTACATACTTATAATTTACCGTCGTCACATTATCTTTCACAACTTAAGTAGTATTTACAGATTTACTGTACATCATTACCAAATTAGTTCTATAACCCTCTAACATCATGAATTTCCCTAAAAAATCATAATCTTAGCTTAGATCTATCGGCTCATGAAAACTATGCTCTTTTATTCTACACCTATACTTGCCTTTTACTAACACAATGTTACATTGACATAAACTCCCTTCTGGTTAAATTATACTCTAACCCATCCGTACTAATAACTCCTACTCTACTATTTGTCATGAAATCCAAACAAGATTACTACTCCTTAGCCTACACATAAGGAAAAAAAAACTCATAAACTATCTCAATTTCTAAGGTTAACAAACTTCTAAATGCATACTTCTAACTTTGGGCACTTCTACTACTACTGGCTTATAAAATCACAACTCATACAATATTTCGGGTGAAAAATACTATCCAAGCAGTCTAAAACATACTCTTATCTTAAAGGTCTCACCAGAAGCAAGGTTTCAGAGAAGAAAGTCTATGAGTACATCTCACTTTTAGCTCGGACGCACGATTCATATAAGTAAGTGTGCATTCTTTTGAATCTAAACACTTAAGCTCACTCACGGGATTCTCTCAAACCCTTATGTAGTCTCATGTTTTTCTTAAGATTTTTGCTAACAGTAACTCATCAAAAAGGATTTGGGCTTTGATATTTCAACCACCTTGAGTAGAGGGGTAGTCGAATGGATTTGAGAAACACACGAGTTTGAATAAGGTCCTTATGACATAGTTCTATTGAATGATTTAGAGTATGAAAGAAGAGAAACTTTACTTAAATGTGTGCAGTCCCTTATTTATAGAAGTGGGACCTTCACAACCTCAAATAAGATCCTACTATCATAGCTTCGTAGACACTCGAGGACACTTGAACTATGTGCTCTAATAACAAGTTTGTCACACCCCATGCATATACCCTAGACATGGCCACCACTCAAGAACCATTTTTGGTTGCCAAGATAAACCTTGGCCTGGTGACTACTTAGCGTACGACGAATTGAAGCATTTATAGGCTTAAAACAGAATTAAATTATTAAATTGTAAAATGCACAACTCATACTGTCTGAAATATACTCAATGCATTAACAATGCAAGGAGGCTCACCAAAAGGTAACTGGAGTGCAAAGTAATCTCAACGAAGTGCATGTTAATGATCCTGAATACCTATATCTACATCATAAAAAGATGCATGTCAAATGACATAAGTACATTGAATGTATGAGCATGTAATATAGCCGAATAGATAAATAACTGAACTGATAAGGCTGGAAGAATACTTACCACAACTCAATTCAATACAAAGAATTAAAAGATATGGAAATATTTAAAGATCCGAGAGCTTTCACTATTCCTTGTACCATCGGGATTTTGCACTTTGCGAAAACTTTGTGTGATTTGGGTGGTAGCATAATCTTGATGTCGTTGTCCATATATAAGAAGTTGTGTTTAGGGGCTCCAAAATTGACTGTGATGCGTCTAATCATGGCCGATAGAATTGTGAAGAATCCCATTGGTGTTTTCCAAGATGTCCTTGTTAAAGTGGAGTCATTCATTTTTCTAGCGGATTTTGTGATACTTGATTATGAGGTTTATTTAGAGGTTCCCATCATCTTAGAGAGACCATTCCTTTCTACTGGGTGATCCTTAGTCGATATGGATAGAGGTCAGATGAAATCCTGACTGAATAATAAGGATGTAACTTTTAATATATGTAAGTCTATGAAGAAGGAAAGTGATATCAAGTCGGTATCAGTGGTGAATCATCTTGTGGAGCGAGGTTCTGAAGTGTCTATTAACGAGAGGTTGGGTGTTGATGCACTGGAAGTGGTAATGATGAATTTTGATGGTAATGGTATTGAAGACTATGATGAATTAGTTGCCTCACTTGATAGGTTCAAAATTTGTTCCAAATAAAAAGGATTGGAGTTAGATATGAAGAATCGTGAATCTCCTCCTGCAAAACCATTTGTGGAAGAGCTTCCAAAATTAGAGCTCAAGGATCTACCATCTTATTTGAGGTATGTATTCTTGCGGAAATATGGCACTTTACCTATAATCATTGTTGCTGATTTGAGTGGGGAACAAGTAGAGGAATTAGTTTCTGTGTTTAAGAGGTTCCAGCGGGCTATTGGATGGACTATTGCGGACATTATTGGGATCCCTTCTACATTTGTTCTCATAAAATCTAACTCATGCGGGACAGCAAACCAAGTATTGAGCACCAAAGAAGACATAATCCACCTATGCAAGAGGTAGTGAAAAAGGAAATCATCAAATGGTTGGATGTTGGAGTCATATACCACATTGCACATAGTAGTTGGGAGATCCTGTTCAGTATGTACCTAAGAAAGGTGAGATTACTGTTGTTCCAAATGCAAAAAATGAGTTGGTACCAATGAGGCCAGTGGCTGGATGGAGGGTATGCATGGACTATCGCAAGTTAAATGCCGTGAAAGAAAAAGATCACTTCCAGATGCAGTTCATGGACCAGATGCTGGATGGTCTTGCTGATAAGGGTTGGTATTGCTTTCTAGATGGGTATTCGGGCTGCAATCAACTCTCCATAGCTCCGGAAGATCAAGAGAAAACCGCCTTCACATGTCCATATGGGACTTTCGCCTTCACAAGGATGTCATTTGGGTTATGTAATTCTCCAACAACTTTTTAGAGGTGCATGATGTCGATATTTTCAGATATGGTATAGGACACGATTGAGATATTTATGGATGATTTCTGTGTGGTAGGTGAATCATTTGATAGTTGTCTGATGCATCTACCCGAGGTATTGAAACAATGTGAAGAGTGCAATCTTGTGCTCAATGGGGGGAAAATGCCACTTCATGGTGAAATAAGGTATAGTTTTGGGTTATCACATTTTTGAGAAAGCTATTGAGGTTGATAGAGCCAAAGTTGAGGTAATAGAAAAGCTTCCACCACCTATCTATGTTAAAGGTGTTAGAACTTTTCTTAGGCGTGCAGGTTTTTACTGGAGGTTTATTAAAGATTTCTCTAAAATTGCACACCCATTGTGAAAACTACTCGGAAAGAAGTGTAAGTTTGATTTTGATGATGCTTGTCTGAGATCATTTGGAGAGTTGAAAGCAAGGTTAGTATCAACACCTATCATTATTTCACCAAATTGGAGGCAACCATTTAAAGTGATGTGTGATGCGAGTGAGGTGGCGCTTAATGTTGTATTGGGACAGAGGCGAGAGAAGATTCTTCATCCGATTTACTATACTGTGACTGAACAGGAACTCCTTGCTGTGGTTTTCACATTTGAGAAATTTTGATCCTACTTGCTTGGTACTAAGGTCATAGTACATAATGACCATTCTGCATTGAGGTATATGATGGCTAAAAAGAATGCAAAACCGAGGTTGATTAGATGTGTACTGTTGCTGCAAGAGTTCAATTTTGAGGTGAAAGTTAGAAAAGGGACATAAAATCAAGTTGTCGAACATTTGTCCAGATTAGAGGAGGAAGCTATGCTCAAGTTAGAAGATGGAGCTGAAATTAATGATGCATTCCCAGATGAATAAGTATTGGCTGCTTATGATCTTATCCCTTGGTTCATGAGTCGATTTTAAGTTAACCTGGGATGAAGTATATTCTTGTTGCGGTTGACAATGTATCAAAATGGGTGGAAGCAATTGCGGTTTCAAATAATGAGAGAAAGAGTGTCACCACATTCCTAAAAAGGAGTATCTTCTCCAGATTTGGTATAACTAGGGCAATTATTTGCGATGTAGGTTCTCACTTTTGTAATAAGTTGTTCAAGGCATTGCTAGAGAAATATGGAGTTCGTCACAATGTAGCTACGCCTTACCATCAGCAGTCTATTGGGCAAGTTGAGGTGTCAAACAGAGAGATAAAGAAAATCCTTGCAAAGACTGTAAACGCCAACATAACAGATTAGTCAAGAAGGCTTGATGATGCATGATGGGCCTATCGCACCGCATTCAAGACTCCCACAAGTATGTCCCCCTACCAACTTGTATATGGGAAGGCATGTCATTTGATGGTAGAGCTAGAGCATAAGGCAATGTGGGCGCTAAATAAGTTTAATTTTGATTGGGGCGCCTCATCGAGTAAAATTGAATGACATGAATGAGCTTGATGAGTTTCTCCTAAAAGTATATGAAAGTTCAGCCTTGTACAAGGAGAAGATGAACAAGTATCATGGGCAAAAGATTGAAAAGCGTGAATTTGTTGTGGGTAATCTGGTGCTTTTATTCAACTCAAGGTTGCACTTGTTTCTTGGAAAGCTCAAGTCTAAGTGGACCGGTCCATTCAAAGCCACACATGTATTTCCACATGGAGCGGTGGAGATTGAGAACAAGGAGGGAACGAGGTTCAAACTTGACCGTTGATGAGTCCACAAATTGGACTCATTTAGGGCTATATTTTTGTCCTCAAATGCATATTTTGTCTCAATATCTAATGAAAACCCTTAAGTTTCAAGTATTTAGACTTGGAGACAAAGGCATGGACATAATTGAGCAAAAAGGAACAAATGAGGCTGTAAGAACGAAGAAATGAAGATCTGCGGATCGCCGAATCCATTCAGCGAGTCGCCAAAAGATCTTATCTTCGCCTTTAGTTCCAGTGTGCTGAGCCCTGAAGGAAAGGATCAAATTGGTGGTGAAAAGGAGCAGTCGGCGTGTCACCGAGCAGTTCCGCGAAGCAGTACTATGTCACCCAATGATCCAAATCACGACGATGCTGAAGGCTAACGCAAGACAGAGATAAACTACAACAAAGGGTGAATCGCTGAGTTGATCGGCGATTCCAACTAATGTCGCCGAGTGATCCACTGCAGCACAAAACTTTGAAAACTATAAATACTCGTTGAGAGTTGTAGCTTAGTATCAGTTTTGAAGATATCAGATTTTTAAGTATGGAACAAATTAATATAATTTTTAGTACTTTTTATTTTTGCTCTGAGTTTGATAGGGTTTTGAAAACTTGAAGAAGAAGAGGGTTTCATCTCCAAGGATTTGGACTTGAGTCTCTTGGACTCTTCATTCTTGGCCTGTAACAAGACTTAAATCTTCATACCCATTTGAATGCAAGCTCAGTTAGATATAAATTTCTATCTCTTCATGTGTGGCTAAACACCCCAATTCTTAGGGTGTGATTTAGCGAATATGGGTTAAGATTGTTGTTGGGTCTTGCTTGTTGATAGATTAGATGTAGTTTGATGGTGATTTTGTCTAGTAGTTGTGGATGAATTTAAAAAAATTGTAGTTGCAAATACAAGTTTATTTATGTGTTTTCAGCTTGCGAGAGAGAGAAGTTGTGAAACTAAGACTACTAGATTGATGGCCTAAGGAGTGGGTCGACATGAGGTTTAGCTGGAGAGAGTGAACCCTAGTCTTATATCCTAAAACTAAGCTCGAGATAGTGAGTGGGGTAAGGCGTAGGCTGGTCTTCATGTGGCAAGTGGGTGTGCGAGAGGAACCCATTTGAAACGGGGTAAGTTGCACGAGAGAGAATTTATTCCCACGTAAAGCTTAGCCTAGTCACTATTGCTCTACAAATTTTCTATCAAAAGCATGTACATAATGATTTACATTAACAGGTATTCCAGTCACATCCCAAGAACCCCCTCTCATTATTTAGAAATCTTTGTTTATATTGTTGTTTTTACTTACTAGTGACAAAACCCCCCATTGTTAATTGACACTCTTGTGTTCCCCTTTAATTTACAATGTTTTTAATCGTTAATATCTGTATCTAGGACTAGTTAGAACAAATTTTATTTTTCTATTAATTCTCAAAACTGCTCCCTTGGGACACGACCCCAACCCTTGGTTGGGTTACTATACTATTACATGATCGTAGACACTCATGCTGGAAATTGTGTCGTTGATTACGCAAAACATCAAAATGGCGCCTCTACCATAGAGTGGTATCGGTTGAGAATTTTTAGTTTAATAACATTTTTGTTCTTGTTAATTATAGTTACACTTAATTTTTAGTTTTGTTTTGCTTGATTGTGTATTAAAACAGGAAAGATGAGTAACTATGGGTACCAAATGTACCAATGCTATCTTCTCTCTACCCAAAGCCAATAGTGGGGTGGCCTCATGAAAATGAGGTAAACCTCACTAATGGAACTTGAGTGAGGAGTTGCATCGTTCCACGACGTTAAATAAGGAGCTTCTTGGGAGGTAACCCAAGGTTTTACCGCTTTATTTTTGCCTTAAGAAATAATGGTGTGTTGTTTGTGTAGGTCGACGTATGGAAAGTGAGTGAAAAGTGCAAATTGGTCAGCCAAAGGTCTAGTTGGCGCATCGCCGAAGAAGTCGGCGACCCCAACTTAGACCGTCGTTGGAATAAAGACAACTTCAAAGTGGAGTCTGTAAAACTCGGTGTGCCCAGGAAATTATTGGCGATTCACCGACCTGGTCGGCTATTGTGATCTAGTTCGCCGTTTGGACCCCCAGTTTAATTAGAGGTCCAGTAAAACTCGACGAGGTAAGTATCCACTCAGCGAGTCATCGAATGGATCGGCGACCATGACTAATGTTGCCGAATGGGCGAGAACTGGATGGTTTCTTAAAAGGCCAAAGGTTTAAACTTTTAAACTCTTCACTTTTCCTCACTTTCAATTGTCACAAACTCACACCCGCACCTTAGTTTCTATATTGTTTCCATTTTAAAGTATTTTAGTCATTGATTTGTGTTCGGAGTGGATTACATTGCCGCTTAGCATTTCAAAAGTATTTTAATCGGCATCTAAGGTTGGTTTTCCAAACCCCGAATTTATTTTTAGCAATTTTGTACTCAATTGCAATGATTTTATCTTAGTGATGTGTGTTGGGCCTCTCTGATCATAATTGTTTTTGCTTATGCCTATGAAAATCTTGCCCGTAGTATTTATATTGTTAAATTCCCGTATTTTTATGCCTTAAAATTGGTTAAATCTTATGGGGTTGTGCTTGAATATTGTTGAGTCTAGCAGGGAGAAGTCTGAGTATCTTGAAGATATGGTAAAAACCAATATTTTCATGCCACCCCGGAAAAGAGTACAGGGTATCACCATAAATGAAGGGGGATCAAATCCTCTAAAGAAAGGCAGACAAGAACCTCCACCTGGAGATAAAGGCAAGGATATGAGGGCCTTACTGAGACAGAGGAGGTCATGGTAGATGTTGTTGTGCAGGCTTCTTTGACAGATACATCCATAGCAGTTCCTAGTGGATATGGTACTGCTAGTCCTTCTAAGGTGAAGCCGGTACAGAGGCCCGAGTCCAGACTTATGCACCGGGCACTGATGCCCAGACAGATGAAGCGACTGCGTAGACAAAATCTCCTCTTTACCTCCCTCTCTGTCTTACTTTATTTTACTTTCGAATATTTTCATTTGCATTTTAGGACAAATGATTTTTGTTTGTGGTGGGGTGAGGCCCATCTTTGTGCATATTAGTTTTTGTTTATATTTGGGCTTTGTGCTCAAATTGTGTTTACACTGCTTAATGTGGATGTTTGAGCTTGTGGCTCCTTTTATTTTAAATTGCAAAATGATTTTAATCCGTCCGAAAACTTTTGCCACCTCTCTTATGTTGAATGTAGCTGTTCTTTTGCAAAATTTAAGTCTCGGTTTAGGTCAATACCGATGACTTAAATAGTTCTTACAATCGAACGAACATGAATGTACGGCTACGATGAGGCCAAATGAAGTTGCATAGATAATATGTGAACTCTTTGCATCTCGTTGTGATTAGTCATTTATCAAATTGATTCTCTTTTGATGATCATTGCACACTAGCAAAAGTGTGGGGTCTTGTTTGACTGTAGTGTCAACGCCTATTGTGATGAGCTTACTTTGAACCATGCATGATAGATCCTAGAATTTTCCCCGTTGGTCCGGTCAACAAAGTGATGCTATCTCTTGATATGATCTTAGGCAACTTCTAAGAGTGTGAACCAATTGACATAAACCTCTTTTGTGACGTACCTTGTGTGAACCGCTTTTGAACACCCCTTAGCCTTACCCTTCTTTGGAAGAAACTTGATGAAAACTAGACCTTCCTTAATCCACTACCTATAATCCTCTTGAAATGTGGTTAATTGAATATCCAACTTAGGCGAAAAGCCTAAGTTGGGGTGTAGTGAAAAGACAAGGGCAAATCGAGAAGTGCAAAAAAGTTTCCTCCTACCCATAGTTTTAAGAAAAATTTAACCACTCCATATAAAAAAAAAAAGAAAAAAAAGAAAAAAATGAAAAAGAAAGTTGTGGAATAAAGTGCAAAGAGATGGGGTTCCCATACAATCCATGGAAAGTGAATAATAGGATGACTTATGAGCACTAAAGATAATGATGAAGGAAAAGGAAATGAAGTGTTGTGTGCACCACATTTCATGAGGATGAAAGTCACTAAGACTAAATGACCATACTTGTGCACTCAGCCCCATTACGAGCATTGAAAACACATTTTTGATCTTGAGTGAACTGAAACAAATGTTAATTGGAAAATACGGACAAACCTATGGGTGAAAGCATGCATGGTGTTCTTCTTTGTGAGAGTGAGCGTTGCATCTGATTTTGAAGTTTTAAACTGTGAACAATTGTGTGATTATGGAATCATTCTTTCTGTAAGGGCATTCGAACACTTTAGTTGAGTTTGAACTTGCATTTGAAGCAAGTATTGTGAGCATGAGGTTCTTTGATATTAGTGAGTCACAACTTGAATCTTTGAGTGCACATTTGATATTTGCATAAGTAAATTGAGTCTTGTTGTGTGCATTCATGATTGAGTCTTGTGTAGCACTGTTCAAGACACCTTTTTTGAACGACTGAACTTGAGTTTACTTGAGGACAAGCAAAAGTTTAAGTTGGAGGTGTTGATGAGTCCACAAATTGGACTCATTTAGGGGTATATTTTAATAGAAATTGTGCCCTCAAATGCATATTTTGTCTCAATATCTAATGAAAACCCTTAAGTTTCAGGTATTTAGACTTGGAGACAAAGGCATGGACACAATTGAGCAAAAAGGAACAAAGGAATCTGAAAGAACGAAGAAATGAAGATCTGCGGATCGCCGAATCCTTTCTGCGAGTCACCAAAAAATCTTATCCTCGCCTTTTGTTACAGTGTACTGAGCCCTGAAGGAAAGGATCAAATTGGAGGTGAAAAGGAGCAGTAGGTGTGTCGCCGAGCAGTTCTGCGAAGCAGTACTAGGTTGCCCAATGATCCAAAACAGGACGATGTTGAAGGCTAACACAAGACGACAATGAACTACACCAAAAGGCGAATAGCTGAGTTGATCGGTGATTCCGACTAATGTCGCCGAGTGATCCGCTGCAACACAAAACTTTGAAAGCTATAAATACTCGTTGAGAGTTATAGCTTAGTATCAATTTTGAAGATATCAAATTTTTAAATATGGATCAAGTTAATATAATTTTTAGCACTTTTTATTTTTTGCTCTTAGTTTGAGAGGGTTTTGAAAACATGAAGAAGAAGAGGGTTTCATCTCCAAGAATTTGGGGTTGGGTCTCTTAGAGATTCTTCATTCTTGGCCTGTAACAAGACTTAAATGTTCATACCCATTTGAATGCAAGCTCATTTAGGTATACATTTCTATCTCTTCATGTGTGGCTAAAAACCCCATTCTTGGGGTGTGATTTAGCGAATATGGGTTAAGATTGTTGTTGGGTCTTGCTTACTGATAGATTAGATGTAGTTTAATGTTGATTTTGTTTAGTAGTTGTGGATGAATTTAACAAATTTGTATTTTCAAATACAAGTTTATTTATGTGTTTTCGGCTTGCTCAAGAGAGTAGTCGTGAAACCAAAACTACTAGATTGATGGCCTAAGGAGTGGGTCGACGTGAGGTTCAGCTCGAGAGAGTAAACCCTAGTCGCATATCCTAACACTCAGCTCAAGAGAGTGAGTGGGGTAAGACGTAGGTTGGTCTTCATGTGGCAAGTGTGTGTCCGAGGGGAACCCATTTGAAACGTAGTAAGTTGCTTGAGAGAGAATTTATTCCCACGTAAAGCTTAACCTAGTCACTATTGCTCTATAAATTGTCTATCAAAAGCATGTACCCAATGATTTAGATTAACACGTATTCCGGTCACATCCCAAGAATCCCCTCTCATTATTTAGAAACCTTTGTTTATATTGTTGTTTTTACTTACTAGTGACAAAACCCCCCATTGTTAATTGACATTTTTGTGTTCCCCTTCAATTTACAATGCTTTTAATCGTTAATATTTTTATCTACGATTAGTTAGAACACATTTATTTTTCTATTAATTCTCAAAACCGCTCCCTTGGGACACGACCCCAACCCTTGGTTGGGTTACTATACTATTGCACGATCATACACACTCGTACCGGAAGTTGTGACGTTGATTACGCATAACATCAACCGGCAGAGGATCTAGGTCTACATGGAGAAATCAGAGAGTGTGCAAGAAGTGATTGAGGCCTATTATCTTGATGAAGTCTGGGTAATCAAGGTGTCTGCGTCGTTCCGCGATGTTAAATCAAGCACTTCTTGGGAGGCAACCCAAGATGTACAATCTAGCGAACTATAGGTTTTTCTTTTTGATATAGGAGCTTTCTTCTTTCTTTTTTATTTTTGCAACTCTCTAGATAGGTGATTATTTTTATGTTTTAGTGTTGGCTAGATATAAAATAGGGCCCATGTCTAAAAAGTGTTCAGAAAATGTAAAAAGATTGTCCAAATGGTTGCTACGTGTGCAAGGATGAAAAAGTAAAATCGGCAGAAATATAGTTGTCTAATGGTCTATGGTTCCCATCGATGGTCCGTTGGTCAATCCACGAACCGTGGATGGCGTCCGTAGATCCCAAGTAAGTTTTCTAATTTTTTTAAGTGTCAGAGTAACCTATATACAAGTCCTATAGTCCGTAGGTCGACCGACATACCGTCGACAGGGTCTCATGGGTCAAAAGTTAGGGTTCTGCCTAACTCAACCCGGACCTCAATTAATATAACCCTTCACTTTCAAAAACATCTCCACTTCCAAAATTCCCTCCCAACCATTTTTCAACCGTCTAAATACCAATATTCCTGAATTAATTCACCCAAATCACTACCATATCAATTACCCATATCCCATACCATCACTCTCCTCTTTCATATCTCCTTTTTCTCTCCCTAATATCTCCCATCTTCTTCCCCAAGTGATTTCACTGTCCGCATTCGGTTTCCATATTGTTCTAGGAGTTTTTGCAGTCGATCACACACTCACCATTGTTGTTTACTTGAAAGGTAAGTTGATTTCTCCTAAACTTTGAACATTTCATAGTTTCATATTGAAATCACAACAATGAACTTGACCTTGGGTTGTAAATCAAGTGTATGAATTATATTTAGAAACACCCTTTCAATAACGGTATGTGATTGTGTGTGTTAAATCAAACAAATATGTAGGTTGTTAGGTCTAATCGGAAGTTTTAACTTTGGGTTTCATCGTGTTGATTGTGTTAAAAGTTAAATCATATGTAAATTGGAACCCTTTGGATGATGAACTACCGAATAATGTGTTGAAATGCATGTTTAGACTTAGATTGAGTAACTACTTGATGAAATTGTGCATGGAGTCAAAATTGAGGAGAAACCTGGCACATAATTGACCCACGACTTCAACCCACGGACCATAGGTCAACCTACGGACCTTAGATCGAGGTCCGTGGACCAGTGGCATACATAAAATTGCTCAAGTTTAGAACCATGGTGTGGACTACATTCTGTTGTTCCATCGACGGACCGTTCTACACATCTGTGGTTCCACCATCTGAGACTCAAAAATGGGAACTCTGAACTACAGAGGGGACCCACGGACCATCGTTCTATCGACGGACCGTAGGTACCTACCGTGGATTAACAGTTCAGCTACTGTCAATAATTTTTTTAGTTTTTGTTTCAGTCCGATTCTTGTTCTAAAGTTCTTCCATGTGTTTTATTGCCTTGTTTTGATACTAACTAAGCTTCCATAGGTACCATGGCTCCAAAGCAAGCTCCTACTTATGTATGAGGGGGCAAGTCCAAATCAGTCGCCCCCTCCTTTCGGGTGATTAATGAGGAGAGCGACCAGGAGTATGTTCCACCTACCACCAGAGGTTCCCCCACTGTACCACATATCACTAGGAGACAATCCCGGCAGGTGGTGTCTACTAGTGATGAGGCCACTGCCCCCCCCAGTTTGAGTAGGGGGCCACACAAGTTGGAGAGACACATTCAAAGTCAGCCTCACAGTCTGGCTATAGAACTAGTGGCAACATTGATTCTTCCTTCGAGGCCGATAACTCTAGCAATATCCCGGTCTCCACTGAGCATGTACCTAAGACCGATGAGCCGAACAAATGGTATGATGCGGGTCAGTTTCAGTTGCATGACAATGACACGATGATGAATGAGCACTGGCGGATGACTCGGACTGTTACTGAGGAGCGCATGTTCCTTACAAGAAGCCTCCATACTGCACCAGCTATTGAGGAGATCTTCAAGAAACACAAATTTGAGTGGATGACATCGAGCCTCGGGACCTACAGTGAGGAGATGAACAAAGAGTTCTATGCCTCTTATGTTGCCACCGTCCGCATATAGATCTCTAAACGGGCCAAGCCCGCAACTCAACCTCAACTTCAGTCCACCTTGGTGTGGGGTTTTCCAGTCGACAACTCGGTGGCCACTATTTGCTGGTTTATATATGTCCCATCCCACACTCTACCCATTAATACGGCAGAATATGACTACATGATAGGCATTGTCCAGAGCGGGTCTTTCCAAAGAGATTCTGAGCAGCGGAAGGCACTCTTGAGGTTCATGGAATGCTATATTGCTGCAGATGGGGAGTGTGCTAAGTGGGTTTGTACTTCACGCCTTGGTATTAGGAAGGCTACACTGAGTTTCGTTGCAAAGTTCTTCTGGTTGTTGGTTCGGAATAGACTGTCCCCGACTCAGGTGAGCAATGTGGTTACATGGGACCGGGCCGTGATGCTGGCAGCCATTATGGCGGTTTTAGAGATTGATGTTGCCCACATTCTGATCGTAGAGATCCATGAGAGGCCTTTAAGGCCACCACCACCCTACCTTTCCTGTGTCTTATTTTCCAACTCTATAGGGATGCTTCTATTCCTGTTTGGCATTGTGACCGGTTGCTTGATGCGACCATAACTCTTGACATCGGCCTCATTCGAGATGATGCCAACCTTGCTGAACCTCAGAGAGAGCCCCAGGTTGAGGTCCCACCATTTAGTGCAGATGTTGTTGCTGATGTGGAGCAGGTCCTGGATGATGACTCTACTATTCCATCCCCGACTGATACACATGCTCCACCATCCACTCCCACTAGCCAGGCCTCGAGCTCATCCTGATCCACAACCTCTTCAAGGTCCACTCCCATTCACTAGCTCGAGTCTATAAGCAGGAGACGTAGATGACCACTTTGCTTCAGCATATGAAGCCCTGGATGCATCGGTCTATTGCAGAGTCTAAGGCGAGGATAGAGAAGATGATGGATCAGAAGATTTAGTCCGGTCATAAGGGCCTGGATGATTTCGAGTTGAGAGTCCTTGAGAGGCCCACCCTACTATTGATGTGACCACGTTCCAGACGGAGTTGACTAGCATCTGTGCTAATGTTGCTGCACTCCTATCCACTACTGAGACTAAGCCAGAGTCTGCCCATACGGTACCGAAGGATGAGGTGGTGATGACTGCTCTTTTTGGCGATATTATGCCACCTCCAAACTCTTCCCGTACTACTGGGAAGGGTCCCCATTCCGGCCATACTTCCTATACTTAAGAGGCTTGACGATTGAGGAAAAAGGAGCGCCAATAGTTTGAGAAAGGCTAGAGGGCGTCTATACTTTATGAGGAGAGGAGACAACATCGGGACCGTGAGATGGATGTTGGTCCATCTGGCATTTTGAGTACTTCTGATGGTGCTACGTTAGTTGGTGAGGGAGCTACTGATGACGTCCCTGGTGTTGATCTAGCCGGTTCCGGGAAACCGGACCCACCTGTTTCTTGAGAGGTCTTCAGTGCATATGCACCACAGGTTTGCTTCACCCTATGTTTTACTTTTGATTTTTGTGCATTGGGGGAATTTTCACCTTATTTTTTTGAGGGTGGGGTAAATGGATTATGAGTGATAGGGTGAAGTCAGAGTAACCCAACTTATAATCCTCTCTTGGGGTTTTCTTTCCTGTGTTTTTTTCCCCTAAGCTGTTTTACTTTTTGTTGAACCGACATGATTTGGATTGTATGTGTAGAAGTAAGTAGAAGAATGAAATCATGATGGCATAAAAATTATGAAAAAATTGATACCCATCCAAAAAGTTTGAAATGTTGTAGATCTTTTGGCTTGATGAGTTGAATGTGCCGGATCTCTATATGACATGATAAGGAACTAACTTGACGTCATTACTTAAGCTAAAACTTGAACTCGGTAATCAAATGATCTGATAATGAAACAATTCTCCAAGTCTGTGTGAGAAAAGTTTGAATGTTCATACAGTATGTGCCAATCTAGAACTTGCCTCATTGATCTTTCTAAGATAGCCTAGGGTAGAAGTTGGGAAATGATCATATGCCCTTGCCAAATAAGTTCACTCAAGCCTAAATGATTCAACCAAAAGAAATAAATGTTTCCTTTTATCTAAATGGTTGAGCCTAATGTAGATCACTCTTTCAATAATCCCAACTCACATTCCCTCAAATGATTATCTTGGCGCCGGTCCCTCCTTGGACACACTACAACATTTTAGGTCTACGGCCACACTAATTCTAGACAACGCTTTTAAAGTGTTGCCTAAGATACTTTTGGGGATGCTTTTAAAGCGTAGCCCAAGTTTTTAACTTTTAGCTACAATAATATTGGCAACACTTGTAAAGTGTACTCTTTAATGGTATAAGCTACACTTTATAAGTATTGTTACAGTATGATATAATTGGCAATAACTATTCACATATATGGCCACACTTTTAAAGTGTCCTATTTTTATAATTCTAAAAAACAACACTTTACAAATGTGACCTTAATGTTTTCACTAAAATATTATATTCTCTCCAGCATTTTTAACATCAAAACTTGTTCTCCCTCCAATTTTTATTGGGCAAAAAAGAGAGTAATAAAACATTACAATTTCTTTTCCTGCCATTTCGAGAAAAGGCTCAAAATAGTCCCTTATATTTGAATTAAGGTTCAAAGTCATCCTTGAGTTTTCACATGGAGCACTAATAGTCCCTCATATTTGTAATATTGGTGCACTTTTGGTCCTCCTTCAAAATTTTGCATATTTTTTAACATTGATTTTATCTATAACTTATGTATGGGATGTTCAATCATCATTTTATATATTTAGTAGAAAAAATAACACCATATGAGAGAATGTGATAAGAAAAATATCTTGTTTCGTTTAGTAGAAATCGTATTGCAGGTAAAATTGAGAGGTTCATCACGATAATTTCACGTATAATAGTACACTTTTTTTCTTTTCTTCCAACATCATGTGTTAAGATGTTCTTAGTTTAGCTGCAGTAATATTTAGGGGACGATTGGACATTTCTTACATAAAAATTGTGGACAAAATTAATGTTAAAAATAGGCAAAAATTTGGGGAGGACCAAAAGTGCACCAATATTGCAAACATGATGGACTGTTAGTGCTCTATGTGAAAACTCAAGGACCACTTTGAGTTTTAACCAAAATATAAGGGAGTATTTTGGGCCTTTCCTCTGCCATTTCCCCAAAGCTATTGTACCTTATCTAAACCTTCTGCTCTTCTCTCCAACTTCTATCAATTTCTCTAGGGTTTTATGTGTATAGCAATGTATTGAAGAAGAAACAATGGCATCTGTGTCGATTGGAATCACCAGCCTCATCGACATCGGCGTTTGGAAGCTCAGATTTTACATCGTCAACTCCATCAATGGTGGCATTGATGTGTATGGAGCTATAGCATGCGTGTGCTGGACCGTTAATTTCTCTGCCGAAGATGTAAGTATACCTAACTCTAGGTTACTTGGAACATCTCTCTAAGTATCCGTCCATAGCTTTCTCTTCTTAGTGCCAATTTTGTTGAAAATTTGGTTCGTGAGTAAACTTAAATTTTAGGTAACACTCTGTTCATATGAGATCACTGACCTCATCCTTCTTCTCGGCATTTGGTATTGACTTGTTTCTTGCCACTTCGGATAGAACATTACTTGGATGTGGCTATCCTGTTCCAATAAGCGTTATGGCACCTGTATTGGAATTAGAATTATGCAGACTTGTACTACTTTGTGTTTCTTCATACATCTACATAATTTGTATTCTTCTTGATAAGCTCACCTAATGTTCGTTTTTGCTGTAAATCTGAGATTATGTCTTGAGTTCTCTATGGGATTTAATTGCATTCTTAACTAACTCCATCGTCATTAATTGTCAACACTTTTATGATACTTTGTGATTTCCTTTAGTGAACTTTATGTCCCAAAAGTTTGTGGAACTATGATTTTGGATCTTTCCTTGACAAATTCTTATGTTGATATTTGTAATACCCATCGACTAAGCAGTTAGTTTCTGAACACCAGAATAGTATTTCCTCATCATGATCGTTGTTTGGTAGAGTGTATAAGTAATGCTTGTATTAGTTATGTTGAAATTATTTCTTATGCATTTTTAAGCCGGCTAGGCAATGACGTGTCTCCTCCATCCTCCCCTCGTTTCCGTCATGCCCGAAATAAGAACACCGATGTATCTTCTAGTTTTACCACTGGTAATTGTCAAGTAAAGCTCCAGAATTTTGCAGAGAAGTTAGGTTTTATGATAGTATCTGTTGTATATAGGCGAAGAGGGATGTTACTTTTTGCTCCCTTATTGTATATATCTGGAATTTTGTTATATATGGGTGCTTTAGGCTTTGATGCATCTCGTACAAGTGGTGGGGGAACCGGGCTGGCGCCAATTGGATCAGTTTACAGGAGCCCACAGGTTTTGAAAGGCTCTGGCCATTAATCGAGGCTGAGAACAATGGAAGCTCTAATTTGGTAATCTACTTACACAATTTCTTCTCTTTCACTTCCCAGGTTTTCTTTTAGTGCAATTAAATTTCGGATATGATGTTACATGTAAGTCGGCTTGTTTGGTTAGATTCTTGAACCACAATTTTGAACATGAAATCTTATAAAGGTAACTTGTGAACTTTAATCATGAGAATAAATTTGAGGTGTAATGAGATTTTAGTGGAGTAAAGTAGTTATTTTGTTGCTTGGACTCTTCCAAAAATGTCAATGGGTGAGTGTTTGATTCTCCAAAATTAGTGCATTTTTGGAGAATCCAACACGAGTGTGGCATCGAAAGTGAAGATTATGCGTAACTTAGGCCACTCACTTATTTGTTCTTTCTTGTGTAATTCAATGTTTGATTTATTTATTTTGTACAAATATCGATTCTCCTCCTGATAGACATATTGCATCCTAAAGTGGATGTACATGCTGAAGTACAACCTAATTAATATGTTGCCTCCCCCCTCTCTCTGCATTTTAGCGCGACTCACCATTTTGGTATACTATATTGAGGATCAAAACACTCATACCTAGTGCAACTGAAGCTAATTTAGACATTAATATCTATAGCTTATGGTTGTAAGCTAGAGCGTGGCAATGATTTGCTTGGTCTTACAACTGAACTACCCAACAAGTCAGCCTACATTACGTAAAATGTAAAACAGGGGCTCAATATTGTATGTAGATACTAGAGTTAAACTGAATCTAAACACTTTAACCAGTCCAAAACTTAATGCCACTGCAAACATATCTAAATGTTTATCAGGAGTTGGATATTGAAAAAGGCCAATAAATCACACTTATGCGTATACACACACTTCTATAGATGATTAATATGGAAGCTTGGTTCATTTTCTCTATGGTTTTGTGAACAAATTTTCCTCTTAGTTTGTAGTTCAACTAATATACTTGGTTTTCAATTACTTTGACATGTGACATGATACAATTTTTGCTCTTTGCCAGCATGGATTAAAAGCAGGCTGAAGGCTTGGAAGATCAGGGGGTATTGTGTCAAACCACATTTCGTACTTGGATATATTGTATCACATGTCTTCCTCATTTCCTAGCTTTGTTGCTAAGGTTTGTGACTTCTTTTATCATAACTATTTTATTTTATTTAGAAAAGAATAATAAAGTTGAACACAAGAGCAGTGAGGCTTTATCTATAGTTAAACACTAGAATTGACGGATCATAAGTGATATTTTTAGAGATTCTAGTAGCATTGAATTCATTGATTTGTGCTTTACTTAGTTCAAGGCTATGTACTTTACTAAATTTTTTAAATTTTCACCTTGAATATCAGTTCTCTGTTGTCAAAATAGAAGTCATGGAATATGGTTATTATTGTTAAATTCTTTGTTAATTGTGAGAAGAAGAGCACTTGTGTTTTTATTCGGTTCAATGACCAAAATTAGCTTATTCATCAAAGTTTCATTGATTCAGTGACCAAAACTTAATGGAGATAGTAATATCTAACAAATAGTAGCTAAAAAATTTCAATATCGTTAAAAGGTTTTCTATTTCTGCCCAACAGTTTATATGGTTAATGTCACATCTTTACTGTTTTGGTAGCTCTAACATTTTGATTCTCATTGAAAGGTTTATGACACAAGAAATAGAAGTGTTGTTACGAGAGGACACTTGTAGAGTATTGGTGATTTTGGAGCATGATTTTCTGATTTTGGTGCCGCAAAGGTGGTTGATGCCAATGCCAAGAGAATCAAGTCCATGTGGGTCGTATAGTTACATTGGCCCAGGTTAGTGTATTAATTTGAGGAAGGCCATAGGGCAAGTCTTAACTTCTTAGTATTTGTTAGTGTATTAATTTGAAGATGGTCATATGGCAAGTCTTAACTTCTTAGTATTTTTGTTTTACATCGGGTTATCCTATTATTGTTGTTTATTTAGTGGTAACATAACATTTTCTTTACGCTTGCACTTGAAACTTATGTTGGTTGGTGTGCTTTCTTATATGTTTGTTGCACTGTTCTAGAAGAAAACAATGTATGTTATGCTATTAAGTCATTTTATCTGAAAGCTAACACCTGAGATGTTTGTATTCGTCTTTGTTCTTCACTTAAAGATTAAATTGGAATGGTGCATTTGTCGATCTCGAAGTTTGGATGTTGCATATACTCATCTCTGAAACACCAGTCAAAGGAGAAAAAAGCGGGGAAGTATCATTTTTTACTTGGGGTGGGGGGAGGAGAGGTTGGGGGGATTGTGAAGAACTTTAGATCTAGGTTCTGTATAAATTGAAATGAGTATATAAGCAAACATCTTTTTAGTTGAACGGGATAATTTCCTTTAGAATATCATTAGATGAATCTAACATGATACTAATACATCTTTTTACTTTGTTAGGCTACTTCCTCTTTGAATTTCAACAGTGAATTAACAACAATGTAACACTGACTATATCATTTATTCCATTTCAATTGTGAACAATGACAATTGCGTTAGGAACTAATAAACTCATAATTTTACCAATTTGAGATGTTAACTTCATAACAATATTGAGAAGACCAGATAAGTCATGGAAGATTCAAAAAATATACATATGAAATTGTAATTTTTTACATGTAACTATTGCGAATACGATCTACAAATCTCATTTTTTTCGGGCATCCTGGTGGTTTAAATTATATTAAGCCTGCACTTGTTGCAGATGTTACTTATGCAGGTTATTATGTAGCTAATTGATAATCAGTGTGTATCCTTTATGTTATATTGATATCTGACTGCTTGAGTTGCTTATTATATCATCACATGTACATTATATGTTTACTAGTCTTATGTGTGTCCTATTGTGGCTATTTCAACGTTCAGGTTATTGCAGTGGGTTATGCTATCATGACAACACGATCCCTTGACCTGAACTAGAAATGAGGGCATTGCGAGTTTTACCAATGTTTCTGTTGCCTGGCTTATCCTTCATTACATATTCAGTGTATCAGAGCTATGGCTGATTTGAAATATAATAAGAAAAGTATTAGTAGAAAGATAAGAAAAATAAGAAGAAAATTAAACAAATTATATCCGGAATACAAACAACTTAATATCACTAGAACTGATAACGACAAATTAAATAAATTAATAGATATTCAATATTTAAAGAAACAATGAATAACGAATACAAACTAAAGCTTAATAAAATAATTATAGCAAAAAGACAAGAATTGAGACATAGGCAAAATAGACTTAGCAATAATATATTTGCAGGAGTTTGTCATAAATCTATAGTAGCACAAAGAAAAGCTATTTTTTACCTACAAATACAAATAGATAGCTTAGAATATAAACTACAACATAACTTATAAATGAATAAAGAAGAATACGCAATAGACGAAAAAACATATGAAAATTACGATGGATTAAAAATAAAGATAATATTTTCTAATCTAGGAAGAAGATATAAGAAAATAGGTGATAATCTAAGTTTGATGCTAGAAAAAGAGACGGTAAAACTAGAAGATAATTTAACTGTTATGATAAGAATAACAAAAGAAAATGAAGAAATAGATAGAAAGACGGAAATTGAAAAAATAAAACAACAAGCAAAAAAGGAAGTACAACAATTAGAAG
>JAJOOO010002665.1:0-23787 GCA_029582685.1 Solanum piurae
ATATATGTCATATAATAAGGGTAAAATGGATAATGTATGGGATAAAGGAGAGAATTTGATTATTGTTCAAAGTTGAAGGAAAAGTTTGTTTTTTAAAGGAAAAGTTTGTTTTTTAAAGCAAAAGTTGGGGGTGAAAATGATTTTCACTCAATTTCTGATAGGTTAAAGATATTTTTGATGTAATAGATGAAAGGGGAACATTTTTGAACAATTTCTAATCTCCCTTTATTCCTAATTACTTGTCCACTTTTCCTTTTTTAGTTGTCCCTAATTACTTGTCTATTTTGACAAATCAAGAAAGAATAAAATTTTTTTACCTATTATACCCTCAATTAATTACTTTGAAAAAGATAAAACTTTTTGAAAAACTTAAATTTTTTAATCATCCACTTCATAATTAATAGGGGCAAAATGGTAAAGTCAATATATCAATTATTGTTTTCTTAATAAGTGTGTCAATTTAAAAGTTGACAAATAATTAGGAACAGAGGGAGTACGATAACAACATTTTTGACCTAATAGGTGGAAGGAAGATAAATTTGATTCAATAAATGGAAGAAGGACACTTCTGAACCATTAATAATAGGACATTTGAAAACTTTTTCCCATTTTTATGGGAAAAGAATCAAAGTTATACAAAAAAGGAAATTTTTTATGTTTTGCCTATATATATAATTCTAAGTTATACGCAACATAAAAAGAATCACAACTTATCAGGAATTAATTAAATCCAATTGACCCTGAATTTAATCTTTGATGCGAGAATTATAGAGATAATTTTAGTAATGTAGCTTGTGGCACGATTTACTCATTCATTTTGTAGTTCAATTTACCGTTGAGATGACCCATTATTGTTACAAAGTCTCATAATCGTTGACAAAGACAAAACAAGTGTTTTAAATACATATATGATGTAAAGCATTTAATGAAGTTGTTGTGTAATGCAACTTGATATTCTAATTTAATTGTGTGGACCACTCAACCTAAAATTGTTTTAGTATCATTTGAAAAAAAAGACATGGTAGGGTCAAAAATAACATTAACAAGATGAAATTTTAGCATAGTATAACATACATTTAGGGATAGTTTGGTGTGATGGATAAGGGGAGTTAATTCTAGAATAAATTTTAAGTATTAGGTTCTAATATTATCAATTTGATCATAACATACTTGTACTCTTAGGTTAGATACTATTTCCTTCATTCACTTTTATTTGTCTACTATTTTAAAAATAAATTATCATTTTTATTTATCACTTTTAACATATATATATAAAGAAGATAAAATCCTAAGGGAAATTTGTGGAGATACTTGGAATCTAGAGGTACATGAGACATATACATTAGAGCGATTAAGAACATGTACGATGAAACCAAGATCAAATCATGAACGTTCAGAGGAGACTCGAAAGACTTCCCAATTGAGATGAGGTTACATCAGGGATCAACTTGTAGTTCATTTTTATTTGTTTTGGTAATGGATAAATTGGCACGAGATATTTAAGGGGAGGTATATATACTACGGTATTGTATGTTGTTTGCAGATGACATAATATTGGTTGATGAGACACACAATAAGTTAACGATAGTCTAGAGGTTTGGAGATATACCTTAGAATCTAAAGGCTTCAGGTTGAATAGTACTAAAATAGAGTACACCGAGTAGAGGTTCCATGATGGATTGCATGAGACAGGTGTGGAAGTGAGGATTGGTATACAAGTCGTCCCACTGAGAGGAATTTTCAAGTATCTTAAGTCAATAATGCAAGAAATTGAGGAGCTTGATGATGATGTCACACATCGTATTAGAGCATAGTAGATGAAATGAAGACTTGCATCCAGTGTCCCATGTGATAAGAATATGCCACTAAGACTTGATCAGAAGATCATGAAAATAATAAAAATGTGAATACTTAGATGATTGTGTAGCCATATCAGGAGATAAGAAATTAAGAACGAATATATATATATATATATATATATGGGAGAAGGTGAGAGTGACCTCGACGATGGACAAGCGAAAAATGAGGTTGATATTGGTTCGGGCATCATGTGAAGAAGAGTAGTGCAGATGCTCCAGTAATGAGATGCGAGGGTTTGGAAATATTAGGTCTCACTAGAGGTAGAGGTAGACCAAGGAAAAATTAGGGAGATGTGATTAGACAAGATACATCACACATCTCTAGCTCACTGAGTACATGACCCTACTAAGGAGAGCATAATGGTAGGGATTAGGGGAGAAACAGTGGCAGAGAAAAAATTCCCATCAAAGAGTGTCAAAATATGAGGAATTAAATATACAAGAAAGCCAACAAAGTAAATATTAAAAAAGAAAAAAAATGGCTGCGCTCAAAAAACATTATTATATATGCTACTAGGCAAGGGTAGAACACTCAACCTCAAGCAAATTTTAAAATTCTTTAACCACTGCACTAAGCCTCACTTATCAAGAGGATGTCAATACTTGTACAGTGTAATTTCCCCACAAAAGAGTGTCGCTTGACACCCTTTGAGCGCGCAAGAATAGCTCCACCCCGAATAGAAGGTTAGTAGGTAAACATAGTCGAATGATTTCCCTTCTTTGTGGGAAATCATGTTTCAAGTTTGGTGGACCTTATCTGCTCCATCTTCTCCTTCTTAGTATTAATTATTTCATTATTATCATTATCTTCCATTAATTTCTACAGTTGTTTGTTTTGCTTTTGTTATCCTTACTCTTTTTACTGTCAATATTATTGTTGTTTTTTAGTGTTTTCATGTTTATATTGAGAAAAAATTGTCGTGAAAACTCTTGCCAGTTATTGGCAGACATCAAATCTGGTTTAAATTTGAATGAAATATGGGTGGTAAATTTTGTACGTTTGTGTTTATGTATAAATGATGATATACTATATTATTTCCATAGAAGTTAAATTTGAAAAAAGTGAATGAAGTTAAAAATAAAATAAATATTGACAGACAAGAGAGAACTGCTCGGATGGTAAGCTCCTTAAGGTTGTGAGTTTGAGTCACCGATGGAGCAAAACTAAAATAAAATAAAAAATAATGGGATGAAGTAATATCGAAAAGAAGTTGAGTATTGTAATTGTCATTAAATAATTGAATTAAAAAACTAAATAATTATTCACTTTTTCCCAATATTTTATGTTTTTGTTAGGTGATTTTCGTGGCACTTTAATACATTTTTGTGGCGGCATTACTCGCCATAAAAACTAAACCTTTGGTGGCGACTTGTGTTATTGCCACGGAAAAGTATCAGCCACGTAGTATAGCCAACGATCCATGGTCGCCACAACAAGTTATTCGAGGCGATATTTTGACTTTCCGTGGCGATTTGTGTCGCCACAAAAAGGTTACTTTTTTTTAGTGTCAATTGAAAATTATAAAAGATTAAAAATCTATAATATTTCAACAAATTTAAAATTCAAATCATTATAAACCTACACCTTATTTTATTAAAATGAAAATTACTCCAATAACTGAAAATAATTTTCAACCATAATAAACAAAAATCAGATAGACAATTTTAGGAGGGGAAATCAAGTCCATGTAAAGATACAACCTTATATATATAGATAAAATTTCTGTTAGCAAGTGTAGTAAAGAACTAACAAGTTGTATGGTTATGTTAGGTAGATCATTTAAAAGTTAGTTACAAAACTGATGAGGTGGCATTAGTTAGTTACAAAGTTGTAATAGATATTTTGTATTCTTTCATTGATAGAATAGTATAGAAGGGCATACATGTACAGATTCATTGTATCAAGACATTAATACAAGTCTCTCTTCTTTCTTTCTCCTTCAAATGCTCTGTAGTTTGTATTGATCTTCAATCTCCATTCATGGAGTTATCATGGTATCAGAGTCTTCGATTGTGAAGGGTTAAACGACAAACATCTAAGTAAAAGGTACTCAGATTCACCATTGTTCAAAGGTGAATTGAAAGGAAGTGTCAAAAGTAAAGCTAAACAACAATGGCGAATGGAAGTGCATCTGAGGAAACAAACAAGCACTGGAAATGGAACTTCAAGTCAAGCAGTATTTCCAGTAATTGATCACAATCATCCATTATTTCTTCAACAGACTGATACTCCAGGTAGTTCTCTGATTTTCCTTTAGTTAACTGGTTCAGAAAACTATGCCTTGTGGAGTAGATCTTTTAGGATTGGACTGGTGGGGAAAAGCAAGTTAGGTTTTGTAGATGGACGATTCCCTAAGTCCATGTTTGAACTAATGTTGTTTGATCAGTGGAAAAAGTGCAATGATGTAGTGTTAAGCTGGATTATGAATGTTGTATGACCATGTCTTCTAAGCTCTGTAGTGTATGCTTCTGATTCACGTAAAGTTTGGCTAGATTTGAGAGAGAAGTTTGATACAATAAATGGATCTAGGATTTTTCAATTGCATAGACAGATTCACACACTGATTCAGGGAACTATGTTGCTGACTATCATTCTAAGCTAAGAGATCTTTGGGATGAATATGATGCTCTTATGTCTTGTCCTAGTTGCCCCTGTCCAGAGTCAAAGAAATTTAGTGAACAATGTGACTATCAAAGACTCTTGCAGTTCCTTATGGGACTAAATGAGTCCTACTGATCTCCTAGAAGTTAGATTCTCATGATGAGTCCAATTCCAACACTTCACAAGGCTTAGGGCATCTCCAACCTTACACTCTATTTTACTCTCCAAATTTAGAGTTCTCTATTTTTTCAGATAACCAACTCCAACCCAATTCTCTATTTTACTCTCTAAAAAAATTTTCTTCTCTCTCCTCAATATTATATTATTATTTCTATTTCATTTTTGTTTTCGTATTCCATAATATAAATCTTTTCTTTCTTTTTTTCCGAATAATCATCCTATATAATTTCATGTAATATAAAATTTAAATTTTTTGAATTTTTTTATTTAATATTAAATTATATTTTATTCTAAATTTCTAAAGAACAACTACGAATAATTGAAAAAAGAAATCAACAAGCACAACCACAACCACAACTTCTCTAAATCATACACTAATTCCTTTTTCGAATATCGTTGAATCTAGAAACGACCTACCGGATTACTAAATTATTGTTGTAATTTTTAAAATTATTATGTTATGCATTGTATTGTATTGTTATCTTGTATTTAAATTATTATGTTATGTATTATATTTTTAAATTAAAATTTTTATCTTATCATTTAAATTTTGTGCATTCTTCATAGTGGAAATTAATAATAACATCAAATTGTATCACAAAGTGACGAAAATTTAAAAAAAATTAAAATATTATTAATTCGAGATGAAAGTAGTATATATAAAATAAAATATTTAAAAAAATGTTATATTACATTTAAAAAGAATTGTAAATATTAGAGATTTAATTAATAGCCTTATATAAAAAATAATATGTTAATTACAAAATAGTAGAAATAATAATATAATATTTAAAAAGTAAAATAGAAAGTATGAATAGTAGTTCTCCAAATTTGGAGAACTACTATTCAAATCTCTATGATTGGAGAGTAGAGGGTAAAATAGAGTATGGTTGGAGATGGTCTTATGCTCTTCTTATTAACCAAGAGAGTCAGAGAAATCTAGCTAGTTCTGCTTCCAATAGCTCAGGGGTGATAGAAGGAGCAACAATGTATACTCATAGAAGCAACACCTACAGTAGTGGAGCAGGTACATCTAAGAACTCATTTCCAAGTGGAGCAGGTGGTTCATATTCAGGAGGATCTAGTGGTGGATATACTTCTGGAGGAGGCTACAAAGCTAGGAAGTCATTCCTTATATGTGAACATTGTGGGTGCAAAAGTCATTCTAAGGAGCAATGTTATAAAATTGTTGGATATCCTGCTGATTTCAAATCTAAGAGGAAGCCAAATGTGTATGCTAATCAAACTACAGCTTCAGAAGAGTGTAGATATGAGGTCAGGGTTAGCAACAATACACTCTCTAATCAATCAGGAGTTGGTGCAGGGTCAAATAATGGTACATTCTTCACCTCAGATTAATACCAACAGATACTACAACTACTCACAAAATCTGGAGGTGACAGGTAGGAGAGTCCTCTACAAAAATTGCCATTGTTGCAAATGCAGGTAGCTCTCTTACAGCCCTATCTTGTAGTAGTAAATGTAGAAGTAAATTATGGATAATTGATACTAGAGCTTCCCATCATATTACATCTCATCTGGATATTGTTGACAAAGCTAAGAAGACACCTACTCATACAAATGGAGAAAATGTATCAGTGTCACATATTGGCAACTGTGTTCACATATCTGTCTATTTCCAATGTTCACTTTATTTCTGAGTTCAAGTGCAACTTACTATCAGTTTTAAAGCTCACAAAAAAATTACAGTGTATGATAGGTTTCTTTCCTGACTTCTGTGTTTTCCAGGACCTCTCCACTGGTCAGGTGAAGGGGATTGGTAAAGAAGAGCATGAACTTTACATACTTCATGAAGAACAAAGTCACACTCAAAAGAAGTTAGTCAATACTACTAGTGCAGTTCATATGTCTACTAAGTCTGTTTCTAGTTATGTATGACATAAAAGGCTAGGACATGCTCCAATTGATGTAATAAAGAGACATGAGTCTCTAAGATCACTAAACTTCAAAGACCATTCTCATTGCACTGTGTACCCTGTAGCTAAACAAACAAAACTTTCATTTCCTTTAAGTGTTCATAAATCTACTGTTGTATTTGAGTTGATACACTGTGGGGTCCTTATAAGGTTCCTACTCATAATAGAAAGAGGTATTTTATTACAATAGTAGATGATTTTAGCAGATACACTTGGGTTTTTTTTATTACTTCCAAAGCTGACTCAATAGTTGTAATCAAACACTTTCTTACAAGAGTTCATAATTTATTTTCCACAAGTGTTAAAACTTTTAGGTCTGATAATGGCTGTGAGTTTCTCAGTACTAAAATTCATGCTCGATTGAGTGAAATGGGCATTGTACATCAGACTACTTGTGTATATATCCCACAACAAATTAAAATGGGGTTGCTGAAAGAAAGCACAAAACCATTCTTGATATGGTCAGAGCCTTAAGGTTCCAAGCATCTATGCCTTTAAGATTCTGGGAGGAGTGTGTACTCACAGCTGTGTACATTTTAAACAGACTTCCTACCAGGTTACTAGGCTACAAATCATTATTTGAGTAACTGTATATGCATCCTCCAAACTTGTCCCATCTGAAGGTCTTTGGCTGCTTGTGTTATGTTGTTAGTCCTAAGAAATCTGATAAGTTCTCTGCAATGGTTGTTCCTGCAGTATTTATGGGATACTCCTCAACACAAAAGGGTTATATTCTATATGATAGTCATGCCAAGTCCTTTTTGTCAATAGACATGTAGTGTTTCAAGAAGAATTATTTCCCTTCAAGCATCTTTATGCCTCACCAAATGTTATATTTCCAGTAGTGGAGTATGCTCCAAATTCCTCTGAACCAGTTGTGTCCCCTCAAACTGATTCATATGAAATGACATCTATTTCACCTGAGGCTCGACATGGTGTAGATGAAAGTGTGAGTTCTGTAACACCTGGTCCTACTGTTGAACTTTATGCTACTGAGGTACCAATTAGAAGATCAACGAGGTCCAGCAAACCTCCTCTATGGTTGCAGGATTTTGTCACTAAGCCAAAGTCATCTGTATGTACCTATTCATTAGCAGATCATCTGTCCTATAAACACTTGTCACCTAAATATAGAGAAGTTTTGAATGCATATTCAACTGTCTCTGAACCTGGTTCATTTAAAGAAGTTGTTACTGATCATGAGTGGAGGAAGGCTATGCAATTAGAGATTGATCCCCTGGAGAGTAATAAGACATGGAGCATAATTGATTTACCACCTGGAAAGAGACCCATTAGATGCAAATGGATATATAAGATTAAGTTCTTAGCTTAAGGAGTGGTTGAAAGATACAAAGCCAGGCTTGTGGCTAGAGGTTTCAATCAACAAGAAGGGCTTGATTATGGTAAGACTTTTAGCCCTATAGCGAAAATGGTGACTGTGAGGTCTATGGTAGCTTTGGCTGCATCAAAAGGGTGGTAAATATATCAGATGGATGTACACAATGCCTTCTTGAATGGTGACTTGCAAGATGAGGTATACATGGAGATTCCAAGTAGTTTTGCAAGACAGAGGGAGAGTCACAAGGTCTGCAAACTCCACAAGTCCTTGTATGGTTTGAAACAAGCACCTAGATAGTGGAATATGAAGTTAACTGAGGCACTAGTCCAAATGAGGTTCAAACAAAGCCACTATGACTACTCTTTATTCACATAACAAACTGGGAGTGACATTGTGGTGGTGCTGGTGTATGTAGATGATCTTCTGATTACTGGAAGCAATCACTAGCTCCTATGTAACACAAGACACGAGATTCAAAAGAAGTTCAAAATGAAGGACCTAGGGGAACTAAAATTCTTCTTAGGTATTGAGTTTTCTAGATCAAACAAGGGTATACTGATGACACAGAGGAAGTATGTTTTAGAGCTGATATCTGAGATTGGCCTAGAAGCAGCAAAACTTGTTCATACACCATTGGAGCTAAACAAAAAACTCACATCAGTTCAATATGATGAACATGTGACTGGTTCAAGTCCTGACCATGATAAGCCACTTGCTAATCCCATAATGTATCAAAAGTTGGTAGGAAAGCTTCTCTATCTAACCATGACCAGACCTGATCTTGCTTTTACTTCACAAGTTCTTAGCCAATTCATGCATTGTCCTAAGGAATCACATATGGAGGCAGCATTAAGAGCAGTAAGGTACATCAAGGAAGCTCCTAATCTAGGACTACTAATGCCAGCAGAACAAACTACACAACTAACATCTTATTGTGACTATGATTGGCGGGCATGTCTTGAAACAAGAAAGTCAGTTATAGGGTATCTGGTGAAGTTTGGAGGAGGATTAATATCTTGGAAGTCTAAGAAGCAAGGAGCAGTCTCAAGAAACTCAGCTGAGGTAGAATTCAGGAACATGGCTGCATGTGCAGCTGAAATAACTTGGTTAATAGGTTTGTACAAGGAGTTGGGAGTCAATGTAACATTACCAGTCAAAATGGTATGTGATAGCAAGGCAGCCATCCAAATAGCTGCCAATCCTATCTTTCATGAGCGTACAAAACACATAGACATAGACTGTCACTTTGTGAGAGAAAGAATATATCAAGGGGTACTGCAGACAGAATATATTAACACCAAGCATTAACTTGATGATCTACTTACAAAGAGTCTTGGACAAGGACAACACAATCTACTACTAAGCAAACTTGGAATGAAGAATGTATTTCAACCATAAGCTTGAGGGGGAGTGTTAGCAAGTGTAGTAAAGAACTAACATGATGTATGATTGTGTTAGGTAGATCATTTAAAAGTTAGTTATAAAACTGATGAGGTGGCATTAGTTAGTTACAAAGTTGTTATAGATATTTTGTATTCTTTCATTGATAGAATAGTATAAAAGGGCATACATGTACAGATTTATTATATCAAGACATTAATACAAGTTTCTCTTCTTTCTTTCTCCTTCAAATGCTCTGTAGTTTGTACTGATCTTCAATCTCCATTCATGGAGTTATCAATTTCTATGTATGGTCATCATTTTTTGAAGTTGTTTTGTCATAGCTTGCTTGACACTATTTTTGATGTACATGTAATTGAGCTTTCAATTCCTAATTAATTATATTGTCCTTAACCTTAAAATATCTTGCATCGGTGCATGGTACAAAAGGGAGACAAGGTTGTGGGCCAATAATCAATTCAATGGGATAAGTTACCTGCACACCAGGCTACTTGGGAAGATTATCAACACTATTGGTTTATTTTCCAAATTTTCTTCCTTGAGGACAAGGAAAATTTTAATTGATGTGAGTTACTTCCTCCGTTTATTTTTACTTGTTACTTTTGACGTTTTCAAGAAAAAACAATTAATTTTTTTCATGTTTTACCCTCAGCTTTAAATATTTATTCTCCAAATCATTTTTTAAGACCTAATACTAAACATGTACCATTTAATAGGAAAAGTTCGGTAAAATACCTATATCAATAATTATTTTCTTAATGGATGTGCCAAGTCATACAATAACAAGTAAAAATGAACGGAGGGAGTAAAATGGAAGAGTTAGAAGCTTGGACACTCAATTTTGGATCGTTAGTTAACATTTATGGTAATTATTCCCAAAAATGTAATTTTTGGTATCTATATAATGACGGGAAAGCTGTAAACTTTTAGAAAAAAATACTTTAAAAAATTAAAGCAAATATTTAATTATTGTGTTCTAAGTCTTTTTTTACATATTATTTTCTTGTTCTTTAATTTGTTTTTATTTTTCTTGTTATTCTTCGTTAATCGAATTTAGTAGGGTGGTGTTGTGAGTATGAACGTTTTAGATATGTTACGGGATACACTAAATTAGTTAAATTCCTGTTTTCTATAATTCAATAAAGCATTTTATCTTAGGGTTATTTTTATTTTCCCTCTCTCATTATTCTTCATTAATTGAATTAATAAGCTGTTGTTTTGAATATGACTATTTTAAATATGTTATCAGGATATACTTACATAGTCAAATTCGTATTTTATATAATTGATTGTTATCATCTTATTTGATACTATAGAAGTTTTAAGGTTTCACAATTTTTGAAATTTTTAAAAAATTAATTCCGCAAATTTTGAAAAAGATAGTTTTTTAAAATTTTAAAAATGGACATCTCATTATTATTATTATTATTATTATTATTATTATTATTATTATTATTATTATTTTAAAATGCTAATTTTTCTTCATTAATCACATTACTCAAGAAATATCTAAAAGATACATTAATAACACCTTATTGATGAATGTGACTGTTTGAGTATATCCCGTAACATATCCAAAATACTCACACCCCAAGACGAATATCTTATTAAATTCGACTAATGAACAAGAAGAAAACTAAATTAAAGAACAAAAATATAATTAAAAAAATTGACTGAGAATCCAATAATTAAATATTGATTTTAATTTTAAAAAATATTTTTTCTAAAAACTTGCAGTTGCATGAACATCATTAAATAGGTATCGAAAGTTATATTTCTGGAAATAATGACCATGAAAGCTAACTAAGAGAGTGTTTAGATTGACATAAAAGTTGATCAAACTTATTTTTAAGTCAGTTTTTTACTTTTGAAAGGGTTTGACAAATATAAAAATAATTTAAATTAAGTAAAAAAAAAAGACTTAAAATAAGTTAGGAAGTGTTTGACAATATTAAAAATAACTTAAAATAAATTTAAAATGACTTAAAATAAATTAAAAACCAAAAGTAGGTCTCCCCTACTTTTTATTTTTTGACTTAAAAGTCAATTAAGTTTGACTTTTTATTTTTGACTCAAAGGCTACTTTTGTTAAATCAATCCAAACGGGCTTTAAGTGACAAAGTTGAGTGACTTTTGAAAAACAACAAAATTGAGCACGATGACCAATTACTTAAAGTTAAATGACCATTTAAGCTTCTAACTCCAAATTAGAACGACAAGTAATGTTTTTATAAACAAATTAAAGTTTAGTAAAGTGACAGAGAAATAAATTCCAACCTTTTTAAGGATTACTGGGGGATTAGGGGGCACTTGATGAGAAATTACAGCATACGTTTAATCATAAGATTACTTGAACTAGATACATATTTGTAATTGTTAATCATTGTGAGAACACAAAATATGCTACTTAAAATTTGATCTCGTTTGCCTAACTTAGAGCTGAATTATATATTTTTGAGCAATTGTATATCAAGATTATTATATCACTTCAGAATTTGATTGTATCCTTGAATTCAATTCTGATTCAAGTTAATAATGAAGCTACCCTCATCTAAGTTCGAGTGCAAATAACTTTTTTTGGAGTCTTCCTTCATTCTCCCAAGTTCCAATAATTGAAATAATACAAAACTAGAAATATGTCACTTACTTCTGTATAACTATCAATCCAATTGACCATAGTGGCAGCCTTGTCAATAAGACGACAGAAGCAGAAAAAGAAGTTCTCCAAGGATGTGTTTGGTACAAAGCAAAATGTTATTCGAGAAAAATAATTTCCTGAAAAACAAGTGGATTTCTAACTTATTTTCTCATGTTTGGTTGGTGAAGAGAAAATATTTTCTGAAAAATAGTTTTTAATGTATGGTTGGTGAATGAAAAACATTTCCAGAAAAAATCTTTTATTTTTGGATTGAGACTAGAAAATATTCTTTAGGAAAATAATTTCTAACCCGATAATCGATTAAGGACCCGACCTAACACCCAAACTAGGACATGACCTCGACGACCGTTCAAAATCCGACCCTGAGATCTAACCCATGAAAGTTAAGAAGGGGGGTGAATTAAAAATTCCTTTAGTCGACTTCCTGTATGGGGCAGTCGACTCACCTGCAGGTTAGTATCACAGTATAAAATAAGAGTAAATGCAGAAAGTAAATTGAGACAGGATGTTTTATATTGGTTCGAAACACCAATGTGGTGCCTACTTTCAGTCCCCTTGAGCTTCAAGGGTTTTCTTTAGAGCTTGAAGAGAAATGTGGTTGTACAGTGAGTTTAATCAGAGTTTCCATCTTGACACGGCCTCTACTTGTATAACCTATACTTAGTATCTTTCCTTCTCTTTTTCTTTTTCAATTGTTCACTCAAAGTGTACAAATCTTTATGAAAGATGAAAGAATATTACAATATAAGTTCAAGTGAAGTTGCGCACTTTCAGCTATTGATCCGGGTCTTTATTTATATGCTAAGTAGTGCGATGATTTTAGTTCTAATAGAAAAACCCAAGGGACTTTCCTTCAATCAAGAATTTGTAACGTTTTCTTGATTGAGTGTCTTTTCCTTGATTAGGTTGCAGCACTCAAACTTCTGCCTTGAAACAAAGTCTGGTGTGAATCTTGGCTTATTGCTCGGAATCATAGTTTGATCTTCCTTGATCTACTTGCCATCTTGATTGTCTGACTTTTGCCTTTTCCTTTTTGGCTTCATGCGAATTGATGTGGTCTTTAAGTTGGATTGATATCTGATCTTGTTCCTTGATTCCTTGTGATATGAATTTAGTTTGTCATTATTCAGAATATCACGAGTTAACAACCCAGACTTCCGACCCTAAAATATTTGTCGAATTTTTTTATTTTATTTTTGTGGGGGTTGGGTGAGGTAAAAAAAAATCTAAAAATTTGAAATATTATTCAAAATAAGTTTTGAATTTTTTTTGTTTTGGGGAGGGGGACTGGGGGCTGGTTTGGAGGTAGGGGTAAAAAAATAATTGAAATTTTTTAAAATTTTTTTTTTTTTTTTTATGGGGAGGGTCGGGTATAGGGTACGGGGGTATGGTAAGAAAAAATATATTATTGTAATTTAAGGATGTAGCAGAGTTTTGAAAAATATTTTCCTTAATTTTTGAAGGGAAGGAAAATAAGTTGATTTTTGAGAAGATTTAAGCCAGCAAACATAAGAAAATTGGAATACGAAACACACCCCAAGTCTCAAAGTTTCTGCTTTGACGTCCATTTCACTACTTCTTTCTTTAACAAAAGAAGACAAGTCTTGGCCTACCAATCTCACATGGCAAGATATTTATCTTTCTTGCAGTGTCATTTGTAACTGAAGGTAAATTGAAAAGTTTTAAAATTAATAATGATAAATAAAAAAGTATTGAGTACAATTTTTGTTTTTGGAATACCTTAGAAAGAAGAAACAAAAGAGTGTGACAAATAAATAGAGATAGAGGGAGTACAGTTAAGTCAGTGTTTGTAACATTGTGGCAGTGGGTAAGAATGGCAGATGAAGAGAACTTGGCAGTTTGGCTTCTTGCTATCAAAACACTTCGGATTCAGCCCTTTAGTCTCCCATCTCTTGGTTGGTATTTCTGTTTTTGCTTTTACATCTGTCTTCCTTCCTTTCTTCTTCTCTCAACTGTACAAAAATTCATGCAATTAATGGAACTATGCTGAGCTCCTTTATGACTTTTTGACCTGACAAATCTTACTTGCGCATCAATTTATTTGTTTTGTCATGTTAATTAGGTCCTTATGATGTCAAGATTCGCATTAAAGCTGTTGGTATATGTGGAAGTGATATCCATCACTTTAAGGTAAGTTTCCACTGAAATTCTAACCGCACCTAATCGCTTGAACCTGGTCTCCCATGACTTGATTGATTACTAGGCCACACACGCCCTTTAAGATTAATGATATTAATTGCTAAGGTAGTACTTTACTGCCTTGTAACGTTAGTTTCAACATGACTCTCCAGAATATGAGAGTAGCTAATTTCGTGGTTAAAAAGCCAATGGTACTTGGCCATGAGTGTGCTGGAATTGTAGAACAAGTAGGTAGCCAAGTGAAGTTTCTGATGATCGGTGATCGTGTAGCTTTGGAACCTGGTATTAGTTGCAGGCAGTGTCAACTATGCAAAGATGGTCGCTACAATCTCTGCCGTAAAATGAAGTTCTTTGGCTCTCCTCCAACTAATGGTGCTTTAGCCAACCAGGTAATATCTCTGCTCCATCACTAGAAAAAGATGAGAATTTGCTCAGAGCAATCTGGGTGTTGGAACCAACAAGAGTTATTGAACTTGCATAGATAGAGCAAAGTCAGATTCAACATTTTAAATAACAAGTGTGGAATTTGTCTCTGCATCAGGTGGTGCATCCTGCAGATCTATGTTTTAAGTTACCGGATAATGTAAGCTTGGAGGAAGGTGCAATGTGTGAACCTTTGAGTGTTGGTGTCCATGCTTGCCGCCGTGCCAATGTAGGTCCTGACACCAAACTAATCATCATAGGTGCGGGACCTATTGGCCTGGTCACTATGCTGGCAGCTCGTGCTTTTGGATCACCCAAGATAGTCATCGTTGATGTGGATGATTGTCGTTTATCTTTCGCGAAAGACCTGGGTGCTGATGAGATCATTAAAGTTTCTTCCATTATGCAGGTTCTCCCTTCTTTTTTACTCCTCATCAGCAGTTATTCGTATCATACCCTGGTAATCTGTTTGTTTTCTTTTGATGGCAAAACATGGTATATCTCAAGCAATATTCATGTTGTAGGATGTGGAGGAGGAAGTGGTGCGAATACGTAATGCAATGGGTGGTCCTGTGGATTTGAGCTTTGATTGTGTTGGTTTTAACAAGACTATGACAACGGCTCTACAAGCCACCCGCGCTGGTGGTAAAGTATGCCTCGTTGGATTAGGCCAGAGTGAGATGACTCTCCCTCTTACTTCAGCTGCTGCAAGGTACTTGTTAAATTTCTTTCCTGAAACACCACTCGAAGGAGAAACTTTCAATCAGAGTTTCTTTTTGTCATAGGGAGGTGGATGTCATAGGCATTTTCAGATACCGAAATACATGGCCGCTCTGCATTGAACTTCTGAGAACTGGGGAAATAGATGTGAAGCCTCTCATAACCCACAGGTATAACTTTACTCAAGAGGGCGTGGATGAAGCCTTTGAGACCAGTTCTCGCGGCGGAAATGCCATCAAGGTCATGTTCAACCTGTAGCTGAATAGAAATTTCTGGCAGTGTGCCTAAACTCAAAATTGGTATCAGATGTTTGTGAGAATGAATATTCCTACCCCCCTCCAAAATAAAACTTGAATGCTGCAGAAAGGATAATATGCACATGATTACATGAATAATGCAAAGCTATTGATCATTCATACAGAACATGATGCAGAAATATACAAACTACAGTATAACTGAAAAAGTAATGAAGGAATCAACAAGATCTTTGCACCTTCATACCTTGCGATTCTGCTGCTATAGCTACATTCAGAGTCTTCTAAGCAGTATGCTCTAAGCCTCCGACCATCATTCCAATTTTAAATGTTAGATGCGGCACAGAGGCAATAGTAACTTGAGATTTAAAAATACAAAGAGCAGAAGATTGGTATATTTGCAGTATACACCAAATATGACACGTACTAGTTACAACCATCTATACCCCAAGGTAGCTGAGATCATAAATACAATTTTGTACTTCACGATCAAACTTAATAAGTTGGCAACTCATATTAAGTTTTTCTTTATCCAAAAGGGCAGCTAGAGAACAGTAACTCTTGCTCACATGATATTCACTTCAGTTTCACGTAACCGGTATGCTGGATCTCGTGATAATCAATGCAAATAGTACCATGTGAAAGAAACCTTTGTTTCAGGTACTTTACATTTCCAAGACGTGGTTCATTGAATGCTAGACAATCGCATCTACTTCAATTGAACTCCAGCCTAGTGGCCTCTGTACTGCACCCTCATCCATCAATTGCCTTATTTTCATCGCATCGTCCCACCTCTCTGCAGTGGCGTAAGTGCTTGATGATAGAACATAATTACCACCATTATCAGGATCTAATTGAAGAAGTTTGTTTGCAGCAATTTCAGCCAGAACCAGATTACCGTGGAGTTTACAAGCACTAAGCAACATTCTCCACAAAACCACATCTGCCGCCATAGGCATAAGATTTATAAACTCAAATGCTCTATTTAAATTACCAGATCGGCAAAACAAATCAACAATACATCCATAATGCTTCATTTCTGGCACCAATCCATGACGTTTTTCCATACTCTCAAAGTATTCCAAACCTTGGTCCACCAAACCTGCATGAGCACAAGCAAGTAGTACGCCAATAAAAGTACCATGAGTTGGCTTACAACCTTCTCTTAACATCTGCGAGAAGAGCTGAATAGCATTATCATGAAAGCCATTCACTGCAAGGCCAGAGATTATCGAAGTCCAAGAAACAGTATCCTTTTTGCTCATGCTCAAAAACACTTCCAAGGCTGTATTAACAGATCCACATTTGCAGTACATATCCACCAGTGCATTCCCCACGTAAATATCCATTTTAATGTCATGCTGACGAACATAATCATGTACTGCCTTACCCACATCAAATGTACCTAAACGTGCACAAGCAGAAAGCACACTAGCGACTGTGACTTCATCAGGCTTAACTTTAATTACCGTCATCTCTTGGAAAAGTGCAATAGCGTCTGAAGATCGATTAGCTTGGCAATATCCTGTGATCATAGAAGTCCAAGAAATCACATCTCTGTTGGGCATCTTATCAAAACGTTCCCTTGCAGCCGTTAAATCCCCTGCTTTAGCATACCCCATTATCATGGCATTCCATGAAACCACATTTTTCTCCTCCATCTTAGCAAAAGTTTCTTCAGCTAAGATAACTAATCCACGTCTACCATACATATCAATCAATGTATTTCCCAAGTATACATCAATTCTCACACAACTATCCCCTATATACTTCGCCACAAAATCTGCAGTGTCAAAATCCCCTAAATAGCTACAAGCTAGTAGTACTTTCACCAAAGTCACTGCATCCGCCTTCACATTTTCTGCCTGCATAGAAGCAAAAAGACCCAATACTTCATGATATCTATTACATTGACTATACCCACAAATCAATGAATTCCATGATACTAAGTCTCTCTCAGACATTTGATCAAACACCTTTCCAGCACCAACTAAATCACCACAAGAACCATACATATAAATCAAAGCATTACACACATACAAGTAGGACTGATACCCAAGTTTCAGAACATTAACATGAACTGCACGTCCAAGTACAATATCTGAAAGCTGTAAACAAGCCTTAAAGATGAAAATGAAAGTGAGGTTATTTCCAGGGAATCCTTGTTGACGCATTCTGTCATACATGTGGAGTGCTTCAATGGGTCGATCACTCTTAGACAACCCACGAATCATGTAATTCCAAATTGGCAATGTTGGTCGTTCAGTTTGATTAAAAGCAACAAGGGCTTTGTGTAGAGACGTCGGAAAGAGAGAGTAGAATCTAATAACGTCTGAAATAACAAAAGGGTCAGAGTGTTTTTGAGTTCTGATGAGATGAGCATGAAGCTCTTTGGCGGACGCAATGGAGTTTGAACTCTTCAAGTATGGCGCTGCTTTTTGGAGAGGGAAGGAGGTGGACGAAAATGGTCTTGACAGTTTCATGAATATTTTGGATTATATAACTCCAATTTCTCGGTGAAGGGATCTGTTGGTGTTTTGGATACGGGATTTGAGCTTCCACAAATCTTTTTTGTTGGTTAAGACTAAGATTAACAAAAGTGACTCCGGGATTTAAACCCGAAAATCTATTAAACGTACTTATCATTCGATCTCAATGAATTAAAATAACTACACACCATTTATTATCATATTTTCTTATTTTCCCTATCATTTTAAAAAATATCAAAAATCCTTTCTTTTCCTCTCATCATCCCCTTTTCCAGATACATTAATTTGAAATCTCATACCCATTTATTATCATATTTTCTTATTTTCCCTACCATATTAAAAAATATCAAAAATCATTTCTTTTCCTCCCATCATCCCCTTTTCCAGATACATTAATTTGAAATTTCATACCCATGATTTTTCTTTTTTTTTTCACGCCACAAATCTCTCCATAATTACATCAATTAATATATTTTTGAATTTCAAATATTTTCTATTTCTAATTAATGATTTCAAATTATTCAAGAGGTAAATTTCTTTCCATCACTTCAATTTCCAATTTCTTTTATTATTATTTTTTAATTTTTCCGTCTTAAAAAATAAATAATAAATTACCTCCACCCCCTGCCCCCATTGAAATCTTATTGAACCTTTGCAATTTTAGTTAATCATATCATCGTTGAAAATTTTTCTTGAAAAATATTTATTTTCTTTTAATGTATCGACTATTGAAAAACGTCCAAAATAAAAGAAGAAAAAGGTTGGATCTGCCATTGCACGGCCATCACTATCAAAGATACAGATTTTTAATGTATCTCGTTTATTTTGAGTCTTAAATTAGTCTTTGTTAGTGTTATCATTGAGCTGATACATCACTGTTACAATAACATTTATTTTATGCAATGTATAATGTTCATATTTAAGGTATTGATACATAACTCTAATGTTGTTGAATCTTTGATTAGTATTAATCATGTTCAATATAAATGTAATTGATACAAAAAAATTGTGTTATTTATCACACACACAAAAAATAAACTATTTTGAAACAATTACATGTATAATGTATTTTTTAAAATTTTAAAATATAGTACTTCTCAAACAAAATAAGATACATAAATAGTAATGTATCATACACTAATTTTTTAGTTATGATACATAAATTCAAATTTATACTAAATGTATTTGATACATAACAATTACCAAACAATAATATATCGATCTCAAACCTAAAATCTTATGGGCAACACTTTCTTATTTAATGTATCTAGTAGAAATACAACACTTGTCAATTTAAATTGAAAGGATCTTCATGATCTCAAATAAAATAAGATACATAAATATTATTGTATCATGCATTAATTTTTTAGTTATGATACGTAAATTCGAATTTATACTAAATGTATATGATACATATATAACAATTACCAAATAACAATGTATTGATCTCAAACCTAAAATCTTATGGGCAACACTTTCTTATTTAATGTATCTAGTAGAAATACAACACTTATCAATTTAAATTAAAAGAATCTTCATGATGTGTCTTCTCAAAAAATTTGATAATTTTGAATCGAAACTGAAAGGATCTTCAATGAACTAGGAGAATAATTTTGAAACTCAAAATTTTCAACAATTTTGAATCAAAACTGAAAGAATCTTCAATGAACTGGGAGAAGATTTTGAATCTCAAAATTTTCGACAATCTTTAATCAAAATCGAAAGGATATTCGATGAACTTGAAGATTCACAAAAGAAATCGTTTGTCCAACAACAATTTCATCACTTTTGTATCCTTCATAACTCACATCGCTTATCCAAAAATTTGACAAAAGTTTTTATGAAACAGAGAGAACGATGAACAAGAAGAAGAAATTTATTTTTTGAACTTTTTAGTTTGTTACACACTATATGATTGAATTCTTGACAATAATTTGGAATGAAATAGCATAATTTATGGGATCTTAATTTGATTTTCAATTTTTTTCCCCCCCTTAATTAGTGCAACAGATGGATACTATGAGATCTTAATTTGATTTTTCAACTTTTTTTTCCTTAATAAGTGCAACAGATTGATACATAATGTATCAACAATAATGTATCCGGATCCTTAATTATGTATCCAAAATGTCTAAAAAATATGGGATTTATGTAATTACAAAAATAATAAGGATAGAAGGTAATTTAGGACTTACACTATGTGATGTATGTAAGTTAATCTTAAAATAATAGTAAAGTGATCTAAGATAGGCGAATTGCTGAGTAATATCAACATCCTGTCTATGACAAGGCCCACGAGGGGCTGGGTGGCCTGGGTCGAAGTCATTATCGAACATAATGCTTGCTTGGTAGACTTAGTTAAGAAATAAAGTTGCGCCTTTGCTATCAGCTATATCTTTTGGGATGATGGTAAGCGTTTGATCCTAACAAGTGGTATCAGAGCTAAGGTCGTGGGTTTGATTTCCAAGAGCAACATTCTGCATGAGGTAGGTGTTGGAAGGGGGGATTATTGAGTAATGTCAACATCCTGCCTATGGCAAGACCCACGAGGGGTTGGGTGGCCCAGGTCGGAGTCCTGATCGAATATGTTGCTTGCTTGGTAGACTTAGTTAAGAAATAAAGTTGTGTCTTTGCTATTCGCTATAGCTTTCGGCATGATGGTAAGCGCTTGATCCTAACAAGTGGTATCAGAGCTAATATCGTGAGTTCGATTCCCAAGAGCAACATTCTGCATGAGGCAGGTGTTGGGAGGGGGATTGTTGAGTAATGTCAACATCCTGCCTACATCGATCGTAGACTAATGATGTAATTGGAGATGGCGAAGCCACATAGTTTCAAAGCAAAAATATTTATGCGCGTTAAGTAGCCTTGGAAAGGTTAAGAGTGATCACTGGTATGAGTGAGTCCTAACTCCTAGGAATATGTAACTCTAGCAATCTTGGAAAAGGCATAACCAATCATAACTCATAAATATCTATAAATATTCTTTTACTAGTAAAATTACTTGCGCACAGGGGCGGACTCACGTGGGTTCCAAGGGGTTCACCCGAACTCCCTTGGCAAAAAATTACACCATATATATAAGGTAAACTTTCTGTATTTATGTGGATATATATATTTTGAACCCCCTTAAAGACAAGGAGAAATTGATAGCCCAGCGACAGGTCTCCTTAAAATTAAGCACCACGTTGAGGGTTCAAATCCCTGTGTTAGCGTTTTATTTTTTTCTTTCTTAGTTTCAATTTTATTTTATTTTTTAAAATTTTCAGTTCCGTTTTTCACGTTTTTTTTTAGTTTTTTATTTTATGAAACATGCTAAAAGTGTGGTTTTAAACCCAAAAAAATTAAGGGTCCGCCACTAAAACTATATACTACTACTTCCTTGAAATTTTGTTTTGTTGGCTTATTTACACGTTTATACTTTTATTTTTCGAACCCCCTAAACGAAAATCCTGGATCCTTCATTGCCTGCGCGCATGGAATTTATAAAATAATAAAATCTATCAGTCATTAAAACTAAAATAATATATTATCTTACATACAAGATTACGTAGTAACAAACATTAATAATGTAAAGGAAAATGAAAATTAGTACATCTTATCATTTATCCTCAATAACATAAGCATACATTAATAACTGTAAAAATACATACCAGGATCTGTAACATAAGCAATGGTGTCAATGAGCCACTCAAGAGGAGCAAAGTATACACATATTTAATTGTGAAGAAGAAGAAGAAGAGGTTCAGAATTTTTTTTGTTTTAAAATGAGAGGAAACCATATTTATAGACAACAAAGGGTAGTGTGAACAAATGTTTATTGTACCTTATCAAAAAAGTTATGTCACACCCCGAGCCTACACCCTGGGCGGGACTAGCACTCGAGAACCATTGATGGCCTCAAGCGAACCCTTGGCCTGACTTTCTTACTCAGCGGAAGACTTAAACATAAGAAATAGTCTCAAAATATAACTCATGCAATAACATAAGAGATAATAACTTAGCCAAAATGGCAACTCAAGTCTTAACGTATACAACTGAAAACGAAAAGACTAAAGAACTATAACTACTCGTCTATGAAGCTTCTAAAACAAAGAGGGATGTCGGGACAAGACCCCTGATCAACCTAACAACTGAAATACTAGAAATCAATGTATAAATGAGCCCTCCGAAAAGCAAGGAGGCTCATCAACTGACTCTGAGTGCTCAACTAGATCAACGAGATTCTGGATGTTGATCCTGGTTACCTGTGTCTGCATAATAAAATGATGCAGGCAAAATGACATTACACTACTAAAAAACTGCTAAAAAACGACGGACAGAAAAGCAACGGACGACGTCGCTCCAAAAAGCGACGCCATTTGCCACGCTCTCCGTCACTTTTTAATAAAAATAATTATTTTTCAAAAAGCGATAGACAACATCTCTTAGTTCGTCGCTGTTTTTGTGGATTTTTGCGCGAAATATATATATATATATATATATAATTAATAATTAATTGATTTTTTTTAAAGGAGCGACGGACAACATCTCTTAGTCCGTCGCTTTTTTGGTCAGCTATTTTAAAAAAAGTGACGGACAAAGAGACGTTGTTCGTCGCTTTTCTTAAATATCTTTGACCCAGATCGAGATTTTCTTATTTTCTTCTCTCTTTTGTTCGTCGCTGCCTCTCATCTTTGTTAAGGTTGGTGTTTATAGTTGATTGTTAGTTAGTATATTATTATTTAGTTTGTTGGGTTGTGTTATTGTTAATTTGATTTGATTATTGTTAGTTAGGTAGAGAATTGGGAATTTTTTATTTTAGGGTTTTCTTTTAAATTGGGCATTTTTAAATGGGGTATTGTAATTAGTGAATGAATTAGGGTTTTTATATTTTAGGACTAGTTTGAACTTCAGAATATGTAATTTGATTGTGAATTGAGATTTTTTTTAAATTTGATTGATATATTGTTAGTTACTAAAGTGTTACTTTGAAGTTAGAAATTAGTAATTGAAGTGTATATGATGAATGTTTGAATGTCATGAATATATATTGATCGATGAGGATTTTTTTGAATTAGAGCTTGAATATATAACTAATTGTTGGATAAGAAGTTTATATATAACTAGATATGAACTTGAATTTAGAACTTGAAGTTGAAGTTGAACTTGGAACTTGAATATAACTAATTAATTCTTGGATTAGAAGTTTATATATAACTAATTTTAGAAATTGGATATGAATTATTGAATTTAATTAGAACTTGAATTTTTGTAGGATTTTAGAACTTTAATTAGGTTGTGAACTTTAAAAATCTTGAATTATTGTATGATTTTAGAACTTTAGGTTGTGAACTTTAGAAATCTTGAATTATTGCAGGATTTTAGAACTTAAAGTTGTGAACTTTAGAGAACTTGAATTTTTGTTGGATTTTAGAACTTTATAAGGTTGTGATCGTTAGAAATCTTGAATTAATGTAGGATTTTAGAACTTTAAGTTGTGAACTTTAGAGAACTTGAATTTTTGTAGGATTTTAGAACTTTAGGTTGTGAAACGTTAGAAATCTTGAATTATTGTAGAATATGAGAACTTTAAGTTGTGAATTTTAGAGAACTTGAATTTTTGTAGGATTTTAGAACTTTAAGTTGTGAACTTTAGAGAACTTGAATTATTGTAGGATTTTAGAATTTTAGGTTGTGAACTTTAGAAATCTTGAATTATTGTAGGATTTTAGAACTTAAAGTTGTGAACTTTAGAGAACTTGAATTTTTGTAGGATTTTAGA
>JAJOOO010002666.1:0-24303 GCA_029582685.1 Solanum piurae
TTTTTTTTTGCTAACAATTTCTCCTGTGATGTAGATATATATGCTTCTGAATATTTTTTTTCAAAATTTAGATAATTGTCACGATTTATTTTTGATGCTCAAGACAAAAGAATGACTTTATTTATCAATGTTACTTATGTGATTTTGACTATCAGGAAGTTTGTTTCAAAATAGTTATTACTATATAAACATTGCCCTTTTGTTTTACTTATTTACTATTTCTTAATATTTCAGTATTTTGGACGAAAAAAAATTCATATGACTTGTAATAACACCAATTGAAGTTTATATTAGTTTAATTTTATTATTTATTTAATAGCTAATTTTATGAGATAAATATTTTCATTAATGCAAATATATCTTTATATTTGGATAAGTATTTGTATTTAAATTAAAGTATTATATATGTCACAAATGTATTATCAAGTTAACAAGATCTTCTAACTTCAAAATATATTATTTTAAAATGTTTCGAGTTCTTTCTTTTTCTTTTTTTTAAAAAAAATAAACCTCACAACAAATGTGAAAATATATGAATATATAAAATGTAGTTGTTCTCTTGACATGTTCATATGACATCTAAACAATTTAATATGGAATACACATGCAAAACACATCTGGTTAGATGACAAGAAAAATACAAAACAAATAATATCTATAAGGTAATATTAGTGAGATAAGACACTACATGATTGAACCTCATCAAATTGAAATAAATATATACATTATTGCATTTAGCTAAAAAAAAAAATCATTGACCATCTTCATATATATATATGACGATTACTATAACATATATTTTTGGAATTGATAATCACGTGCAACGCATGTGTCAAAAAATTAATATAATAAAGGGAAAAGGCTCAAATATGCCATCGAACTTTCAGAAAAGACTCATTTATGCCATTCGTTAAAAGTTTGGCTCATCTATGCCATTACTGTTTAAGAAAGACTCATTCATGCCATTATTTTTTAACAGTGGTTTTGCAAAACCATTTTTTACACGTGACCAATTATAATGGCATGAATGAGCCTTTTAAAAAATAATGGCATGAATGAGCCTTTTGTTAAATTGTAATGACATAGATGAACCAAACTTTTAACGGATGACATAAATGAACCTTTTCTAAAAGTTCGATGACATATTTGAGCCTTTTCCCTATAATAAAAGGTGAGTAATAATTTAAACAAATTATTATTTTAGTTTCTAAAATAAAAAAATACAATACAATAGGTTGACATTTGTGAACTGTGAAGAGGGATAGCTTTAGCCGAAATACTGTACCGTTCCACGGTTTCAGGCCGGTGAAACCATGCCGGCAATTTTAAACTCTTCCCTCTTTAACTTCCACCACCACCCACTGTTTTCGACGGCGGTTCTCTCACTCCGCCGCCACCACCTTAACGTCTCTCTCTTTTCAGTTTCACGCACTACTCTCAGAGCTTACTCTACTTCTTCCTCCTCAGTACCCATTGAAGCATCGGCGAACCAGAATGTTCGAACCGGACGGTCCGGTTCAGCGACTTCTCCTCCAGTTGAACACGATACTACTCAGAAAATCGAGGTCAATCCTCCTAAAGGTACGCGAGATTTCCCCCCTGAAGACATGCGCCTCCGCAATTGGCTCTTCCATCACTTCAGAGAAGTATGTGTATAATTTGATTACATTGTCTGTGTTGTTGTTGTTGCTGCTGCTGCCCTGGTACATTTGCTAATTTGTTTTTACATATTTCAGGTATCTCAGCAATTCGGTTTTGAAGAGGTTGATTTTCCTGTGCTAGAGTCGGAGGCTCTTTATATTAGGAAGGCTGGGGAGGAAATTAGAGACCAGGTTTGTAACTGGTGATTTTGTTGTCTTGTGAATTGGTAAATACTAGGAGACCTTGGATTGTGAGCTAAATTATGACGAGGGGCGTGCTGATTTTGCTGGATCAAACTAGCTAACATTTAATTGTAGTCGGTGCATGATATGATTTGTTCTACAGAAAAAGTGTTATTTATTTTGCTCTGCTTCATTTTGCTTTTGTTTATCAAGAAAAATATTAGTAGTTGGTTTGCTCGCATTATGGTTTGGCATGAGGAATCTATAAGCTGATTTTAGTTCTAATTTGCTATTATTGTAAGACACCTTTGTATCTGGGAACCAGAGACTTGCATTCTTTTCTATTTTCGTTACTTTATTTCTATCCAAATAAGAAGAAAACTATCAATTTGAACTCTAACTTTTAAATAGTACGCTATAACAATTTTCTATAAACTTCCTCTCAAGTTACCCCCAAATCACTTGCTAAGTTTTGTGACTGGATCTGATATGGATAAAATCATGTTTCAGAAAGAAGACTAAGAATAATTACATGAAATGATTTGGTTCCCAACCGGTATTTCTTCTCTGAAGTGCTGTCATAAATGGGCATTTTTTCGATGTATTTTCCAATTTTCTCTTACCAACCGTTCCTTGAGAGTGCGGGTGTGAATACCTAAATGAGGGTAATAGGTGATAGACTATTTGAAATCTTAATCACAACTCATGGTTGAGATTACTTGATACTATTTCTTTTTTATCCCACTCTAACAATCCCGTTTTCGAGATGAAAAAGTTTCCCATCTACAAGTATTTGAAGTATTGCACAAATCACTACTTCATACATTTCAACTACTTTTGTGAGCATGACTTAACCTATCAACAACAAATCATTGTCGGTGTGTATAAGTTAAACTCATATACACTTATTTTTCTTAATTAGCGCTATACTTTGTTAGATCCCCCTTAATGCTGCTGTGCGTTTGAATACCTAGCTGATTTGGCCTTTTTCTTTTTTGGCTACTCTGCTTATCGATGAGCTAGGTAGGCTAGACTTGTTATGTTGTCTTAAGCATTGCAAAGAAAGAAACTGAAATGCAATGAATAATGATTTTTTTTAGAAGGTAACATGAACAATAATATCTTTTGTTCTCTTTCTATATTGCAGCTTTACTGTTTTGAAGACCGTGGAAACCGTCGAGTTGCATTGAGGCCTGAGCTGACTCCTTCGTTGGCAAGACTTGTGATACAGAAAGGGTAAATATCTAATTAATTTTACTTGCATATAGAATGTCATGATTCTTCAGTGACTTCTCAACGTTCACAATTCATTTATATGCTATTACACTTTTGTATCCAGGCGGGGATGCCACATTTTGATCTGCACGTTTTTTTCTGTCCAGAAAATCTGTATCTCTTCCATTGAAATGGTTTGCTATTGGACAATGCTGGCGCTATGAGAGAATGACCAGGGGAAGACGTCGTGAACATTACCAATGGAATATGGATATAATTGGTGTACCCGATGTAACGGTAGGTTAAGCTCTATATATTTGGTTGATCCTTGGTACTGTAATAAAGCATTTGAAAAGAACCCTAAGGTGCGACCTTAGTGGTCAATGGAGTGAGTTGAGAACCATGTGGTTTCATGTTCAAATTCCAGCGGAGGCAAAACTACTAGGTGATTTCTTCCTATCGTCCAAAGCCTTGGTAGACAAAATTAACCCCTAGGAATTAGTCGAGATGGTGCAAACATGCCTGTACACCACAGTTTATTGTACTTGTCTGTTTACATGTAGCAACTTCTATATAAAATACCCTTTTTAGACCGAGTCAACTACATCTCAATCAGTCTGAAGATATGTTAGGATTAGATTTTCTAAGTAAAAATGCTTGGTAAATTTTTGGGTTAGACATGATAATATTTCTTGGCAAAAGGAATGACTAGTTTTGGTTCTTGGATCAAAATCTTCTCTTGTCTGAAATTGAAGTCCTAAGTCATTGATTTCTGAATAGGTTATTTTACTCACTGATTGTAACCTTCATGTTAGATTGAACATAACTTGTATGCTTAGCACTCATTTGAGGTATTATTTCCCTCTTCCATATGTTGCATGTAAGTTCTGAGCTTTTCCAGAGAAAGATGTTTTCTTGCTGCTGAAGCTTCAAATATATAATACAATGGTTTAGATGGTAATTTCACATTTTCACTCACCCAATTTATTTGTAATTCCTCTTTCTTTTAGGGTGAAGCCGAGCTGATATCTTCAATTATTACCTTCTTCAAGCGCATAGGCCTCACAGCATCAGATGTTGGGTTTAAGGTCTCTAGTAGAAAGGTGTGTGCTTATGTTTTTTTTCCGTATCATTCACCAGAACAATCTCTACTGTGTTCTTGTTACTTGTTTGCATCTCAGTTACCAGAAAAGATATGTTTCGAAAGAACACATGATCTAAATGTTGTTTCGTGTCAATATCGTAGAATCGGAGATTCATCGTATGCTATTTTCATTTCTTCTCAATTTACAAAACCCACTTTCTACTTAGTGACATATCAAAATTTATGTTACTAATGCAGTATTTATACTACTGCCACAATTTTATTATCATATTACTTTAAAAAAACAATTTTATTATAATAATGAATCGTTAGAAACTTAGGTTGAAGCATGACATGTTTCACTTGATCAACCAGCTTGTAAACCGTTACTTCAATCACATTCTTTTCTACTACCTCCATAGTATACAAATTAAATCAGAACACAAATAGACAGTAATAGTTACTTGATAGGTTGTGCAAAAAAGGGATACTTTTGATGCCCATTATGAAGAAATGGACCTTTGTGACCTCAATATGCATGGTAATATATAGGGGATACTAGTGATTTTACACATTGAAGAAGGGGTGGTTCCTAATGATGTTAATAAGTTGTGTTGCATGATTTCTTTGTGTGTTCTTAAAGTTTAGGGATAATGTCGCTCTTAATTCAATCCCAAAAGCTAGCTTATGAGGTGAGGATTATCCAAAATCATATAAGGAGATAAACCCATCGCTCAACCAATGTGGGACATTTAAGACCACCTCACGCCCAAGACAAGCATGGACAATGTAACATGGGGGCCAACATTGGCTAAACTATATACCAGGAATTGAGATGAGTCTAAATTTGATACAATGTTGAAGTGTATGTCCATTTCATCTATAACCAAAGCTTAACCTGTTACCGGGCCTACTTTTTTTACTTAATTCTTCAACATCCATAAACTGAAATAAGAAAGTAGCTATTATCTTGTTAAAAAATTTCGGAACCTATTCGAAAGCTTAAAAGAAACCCAGTTCATTGTAGATTATTATCATGTTAGATAATAATTTCATGTTTTACTAGTAACTTGGTCTTTATATTGATGATATCGTCCCAGACAAATGCGAAATACTATTTCTTTTAATCAATCAATAACACTATGATGTTGTTTAGCTGAGCATCAGCCTGACAAATGGGAGCTACAAGTAGGTGTGTGAATGAGGCTTGCAAATGTCGTAACTCGTAAGGAATTTAGGTGGCTTGTTCTTTTCCCTTTTGACAAGCATTACATGAGGCCTAACTACCTTCAGTGAGTTAACGAATTTTCTTGTATGACGGAAGTTGGGCAAATCTCCTTGGAAATAAGTTTGAGTTAATGCCTGTTATACGATTTCTTCTTCTTAAGGATGTCATTTATGGTGCTGTTTCAGCTTAAACAACTCAATGTGATTTTGATCTGTTTCTCTGTATTGAAAAGTATCATGTGCTATTTGATAGGTCTTGCAAGAAGTATTGAGGTGCTATTCCGTCCCAGAAAATATGTTTGGTAGAGTTTGCATCATTATAGACAAGGTCAGTTTGATAATGTAATTCAATTCTTATTGTTTGATTTATAGTATTCCAAAAAGGCAAAAATAGAACACACTGGTAACTTGATTGCATCTGTTCATTTTCAGTTGGATTACTGTTTCTTTGGCATTAAGTGTGAGATGGTTATGGATTTTCTAATCATATTATGCCTTATTCTTACTTTTAAAAAAGACTACTGTCTATTATGAGGTAGTGGAATATGTTTGGCAACTTGATGTCACGATCCTGCATGAAATTCTATTCTGCTTGTCTACTTCTGTTTTATTTTTGATATGATACAGATAGACATTTAATCACAAGTTAGTTGAGGCCGGTTATATTAATCCTCTATTTCACTCTATTCAGACCTATTTCATTCCAATAGTCAGAAGTTTGCTCTTCAGGATCTTCAATTAAAAGTGCAATTTAGTTATATCAGAGTTGTGCTTATTGCATTTTTCTCACATGATAAGCCCAATCACAAACCCCTCCACCTGGAGTCAAAAGTGGCCCTGTTTTCCACTTTTCTCTTTTGGTGATACGAACTACCAGCCTTAAGGTTGGAGGTGGTGTCATTTCCCCTAGGCTATCCCTTACTTTCAAAGGTACCCTTTTAGCATTACATCTTAAAGAAGTCTATTGCATTTTTTACTTCTAAAAGGAACCTAGCATTGTCATTTCTGCTAGGAGCTCAATCTTTTTATTTTTTATTTTTGGTGACCGTGGTGAGGGCCAGTTAATGAACAGCCAGTTGTTTATAATATAGTTGATTTACGTATCTCCTACTATACATTTCAGTCTTCTTGTTCTAATCAACTCCTGTTACCCTCTTGGCTGAATAGATCGGAAAGATTCCAATGGATGATATCAGGAAAGATCTGTTGTCTGCTGATATGTCAGAGGTAGCTATTGAAGACCTATTGCAAGTCCTGTCACTGAAGTCTTTGGCAAAGTTAGAAGGTTGGCCGTTACAGCATTTACTTCACTAAGGTTTTACCTATGGTCTTCTTCTATTTGTTGCTCAAGAAGTATCTCTTGGAATTTATTTCTTCACTTGTTATGTTATTATCCCTTCATCCATACATGTCCACTAGTTAATGTAGATGATTGCGGACAAGTTAGTTTGACCTTGTATATTACCTGAATTGCACAGTAGAAAATATTAAATTAGCTGTTGGAGGGTGCATAATATTTCTGGATGGGTAAAGATTCAGTAGCAGCTTATGTTGGCATTTCCTATCAAAAATAAATTCTTCAGACTTGAGATTTTTATATTGTTAGATTATTAAATATTTTTTACCCTGTGCGCACCCAAAGGGTATCGACTGCAGGTTTCCCTTGTCATTAAAAAAAAAAATTCAAAAGATAATTGGGGTTGAAAGCGTTATGCATCGTCCAAAATACCCCTTTGTATGTACCATAATTTATTCAGTTTGGAAATTTTATATCATGTAAAAAAGGTTTTATTTCATGGAAGTTTCCTCTTTGCTAGAACCTGTTAAGACCCAGGAAGTGGATCCATGAATGTTGTATGAATTGCACCAGAGCTTTGGCTAGTCTAGCTGTAGATTGTTAACGAGAATATGAAGTGATAGAACTTCTAAGATATCCTCTTCTTGAACTTATGTGAATTTTCCAGATGAATATTGTATTTCTACCTGCGTTCGAAACGGAACAGTTGAAATGTATAAGTAAATATTATAGCTTCGAGGTTTTTGATCTTGGTTTTTGTACCTTTTTGTTTGTGCAGAGAAACTTGGGGCCTCAGGAGAAGCACTATCTGATTTGAAGCAACTATTTTCACTTGCTGAGAAGTATGGCTATTCAGAGTGGCTTCAGTTTGATGCATCAATTGTCCGTGGTTTGGCCTATTACACTGGGATTGTGTTTGAGGTTAGACTCAAGATTATTTTTGATAGTATTCTGAACTTTGTGCAAGAAGACTTGGAATTGGTTAACTGCTTGTTGGATTTGTCTTACTGATAAACTGTTTGCTCGTAAATGGGTATCTCTTCTACTTCATTGAGTAATTACAGTTTCCTGCAGGGATTTGATCGTGAAGGAAAGCTCCGGGCTATCTGTGGTGGTGGACGGTATGATCGGCTATTATCTACCTTTGGAGGCGATGATCTTCCAGCTTGTGGATTTGGATTTGGTGATGCTGTGATAGTAGAAGTGAGTAGAACTTCCTGTTTCCAGTCCTTTTTTTTCTTTCACTGGATGTTAGAGATAAAAAGTTCATTTTTTTTTCCATTTGATGATCTGTGAAGCATGAAATACTTCTACTTTGAACTTAGGTGGAAGTTCATATTAATTTTATGTACATTGTCGGGATGGACCTCTTTTGCCTGTTTTGCTTCCAAACACTACTATTCTCAGTTTTCCATCCAATTCAAGTTTTTGGTTCTTGTGAAATTTATTAATCTTTGAACATCACAGATTCTGTTTTCTCCATGCCTGTATCGGTGACCTGCATATAGCAACACTTGTAGGCATAGGGCATGAAATAGATCCCCTTGTGCACACAAACATGCAGCAAATGACAATCACCACTACCTTATCTGAAATTCCGTGATTGCACTAAGGGCTCCAACCAAGGCAGTCTTCTCAACTTTGCTTGTTTCCCTGAGATCTATAACCTTTTATTTCAGAATAGTTGCTTTAAGTAAGATGAGTTTCTCCTGGGATAAGTCTTGCTGATAAAGATGGAGTATCGAGTATGTTAGCAGATTTGATATTGAAAGGTGTCAGCCAAGGGAACAAGTTTTCTTTGCATAAGATTAATTTCGGTGAGCTCATGGTAGATTTTCACTATGAATCACTAGAGTACAAGATAAAGGAGAACACCTAAAGATCTTTGAGCTTGTCATTTTTGAGATTTTACTTTGATCCTTTTTACTTCCAGGATAAAAGGGGAAGGCGTGGGATGGGGTGGGGGGTGGCGAGTTGTTGCTAGCTGCCACTAGTCGTAGTCAGTATTTTGTGTACTTTAGAACTCTTCTTTTTCTTCTACGAGCAAGCTTCCTCCTTCCATTTTGATATCTGTGAAATGTTGCAGTAATATTTTATAGCTCTATTGCATAATTTCAATTTGAAAACCACCATCGGTTGCAGGGACAGACCCTTTCTAGCTTTTTTGTGTCATCTGTATGTTTTCTGTTAGAAGATTTAGGTCTAAACGGTATTTGTTTATGCTTTCTCTGTTGGGGAATACTCAGCTACTCAAGGAGAGGGGACTCCTACCAGAACTTAACCTCCAAGTAGAGAACATTGTCTGCTCACTGGATCAGGAACTTCAAGGTGCAGCATCTGCAGTTGCCACCATTCTCAGGGAAAAAGGGCAAAGCGTTGATCTGGTTTTGGAGAACAAGCCACTTAAGTGGTACATTACGATCTATATAGATTCACTATTTCTTTGTTGATGTAGCTGCCTGCAGTTTCATTATGTATTTGCTGTTTCACTTTGAAACTCATACTTCCAATTTTCCATTACTTGTTGTGAAGGGTGTTCAAGCGAGCAGCACGGATAAATGCACGCAGATTGATTTTGGTTGGAAAGGCTGAATGGCAAAAAGGCATGGTCAATGTTAAGACTCTTTCAACAGGTGAGCAATTGGAGATAAAACTCGATGAACTGGAGTAACGGAACAGCGTCTTGGTATATGAAATAGCTTTTTTGCCATTCTTTTTATAATGATGCTAAGTTGTTTATTTAGCCTGGGTATTTTTTAGTGATGGCAAAGCAATGAGGTATTAAATTTTTCTGTTGTATTTTTCTTATGTTGGTGAAAGAAAACCCATTTATCCAATTTCAGTCTTGAAATCTTATTGCCTGTGTAATATCAATTAAAATAACTAAGGTCTCAATATAAAACTAACTGGATTCAATATATAAATCCTCTGTATTCTTTTGACTCTTCTTAGGATACATCTCATTCCAAATCTGAGTAATTTAAGGCAAGTTGGAGATTTTCTGAATTAGAAGTTATATACATAGTACACTTAAAACATACATAAACATTTAAGTTTCTAGCCACAATAATAAATTAATTGCCATTAGAACAGGGAGAAGGCCTAAAAAACTAGGGGCAAAATTGAGGAACTACCAAAGTAAAGTAGGATGCAAAACTATGTTTTATATACACAGATATTTGTACTAAGCTTTGCATTAGCAAAATTAACATTTTAATGTGGAAAAAATATTTCACTACATGCATCTCCCTAAACATTTAGTTTCCGGTTGATTTATCTATTATTTCCTTCCTACATTGTATTTTTAAAGGTCCAATTGTGATCATAAACCTTTGTTAATTTGATTCAAAAATATGCACACGCTTTGTAAGAAGGGAACATAGGTGGAAACTCTAATTATACCATTTTGGTACTCTTTAATTCATACCTTGTCGTTTGGTTCATGGAATAAGGTGAGATATCTAAATTTAATCCAAACTTAATTCTAGATATATTTCATTTCCCACCTCCTAGTGTGATAAATTAGTTCAAGAATTATAATCCCAAAATAACTTAATCTACTAATCAAATGACCCTATATTATATTAGAAATACAAAATTCCTTAGCGAAATGATTTTTTTATAACAAAAAATAGAACGAGTACCATGTAATTTACATCTGCTGGTGATTCTTGAACTAATTTATAATTTCACTAATACAAGCATTTCAAATTATGCAAAAAAATATATTTTAGCTTAATCAAATTTTATAATATATATTTATTTTTTAAACAACATTTTTGAAATGAAATTTATAATTCACATTTTCAAAATTACAACTCATAAATTGCATTTTTTGTTTGTTTGTTTGTCCAAACAACTAAAATCCCAAGCAATCCACAGTCATGGCGTCTTTCTAAAAGAACCTCAACTACTACACTCACAGCTGCAAAGCAACAAATTGATGTAATGGCCGGTCCTTCTCTTCTCGATTCTCTCTTTCAACGATCTTTAGAAGACTTAATCAAAGGTCTCCGTCTCTTCGTCGGCGATGAATCATCCTTCATCTCCAAAGCCGTCGACGAGATCCGCCGTGAAATCAAGTCCACCGATCAACAGACCAAAGCCACTGCTCTTCAGAAACTCACTTACTTGCATTCCATCCATGGCGTCGACATGTCTTGGGCTGCTTTTCATGCTATAGAACTCTCTTCATCTCAGTCCTTCAATTTCAAACGCATTGCTTATCTCGCCGCTTCGCTTTCATTCGATCCTTCGACTACTGAAGTCATCCTCCTGCTGACTCATCAGCTTCGTAAGGACCTTCAATCTCCTAATTCGCACGAAGTAAGCCTCGCTCTTCATGCTTTGTATTTCATTTCTACACCTGATTTAGCCCGAGATTTAACTCCCGAGGTATTTACTTTACTGAATAGTAATAAGGGTTCTACTAGGAAGAAGGCTATTGCTATTATTTTGAGACTGTTTGAGTTGTATCCAGATGCGGTTAGGGTTTGTTTTAAGAGATTAGTGGAAAATCTGGAGAATTCTGATCCGGCAATTGTATCTGCTGTTGTGGGTGTTTTTTGTGAGCTTGCTTGTAAAGAACCTAAATCTTATCTCCCTTTAGCGCCTGAGTTTTATAAGATATTGGCGGATTCTCGGAATAATTGGCTGTTGATTAAAGTTTTAAAGATTTTTGTGAAGTTGGCTCCGTTGGAGCCGAGGTTGGGGAAAAAGCTGGTGGAGCCAATTTGTGACCATTTGAAGAAAACAGGTGCGAAGTCATTGGCTTTTGAGTGTGTGAGGACTATTGTTAGTAGTTTCAGTGAGTATGATTCTGCTGTGAGGCTTGCTGTTGAGAAGATTAAGGAGTTCTTGAATGAAGATGATCCAAATCTCAAGTATCTTGGTTTGCAAGCACTTACCATTGTTGCACCAAAGCATTTGTGGGCAGTCATGGAGAATAAGGATTTTGTGATTAAATCATTAAGTGATGCAGATGCAAATATTAAACTTGAGGCCTTGCAGCTTGTTTTATCCATGGTTTCTGAGGATAATGTGGTGGATATTTGCAAGGTTTTGATTAATTATGCTCTTAAGTCGGACCCAGAGTTCTGTAATGAGATTCTGGGATGCATCTTGTTGACTTGTTCTAGAAATGTGTATGAGATAATTGTGGATTTTGATTGGTATGTATCACTTCTTGAGGAAATGTCAAGAATTCCGCACTGTCAGAAGGGGGAGGAAATAGAGAACCAGCTTGTGGATATAGGTATGAGAGTCAAAGATGCAAGACCAGAACTTGTTCGAGTTGGCCGTGATTTGCTAATTGATCCTGCATTGCTTGGCAATCCTTTTGTACACAGGATTTTATCAGCAGCTGCTTGGGTGTCAGGGGAGTATGTTCGATTTTCAAAAAATCCATCGGAAATTGTGGAAGCACTGCTGCAACCAAGAACTAGTTTATTGCCATCATCAATAAAAGCTGTATATATCCAGTCTGCATTCAAAGTACTTACCTTTTATCTGCATTACTCTATTTCTACCAAGGGAGTTATTTCTTCAGCTTCTCAAGGAGTGGCAGATCTGATGCATGGAAGAGTACAGGAGAATTCTCAGTTTGTAAGAACTGGACCAGTTGCTGATAGTGACACAGATGATGGGGGGTTGAATGCCAGGATGTTACATCGATCTGTTAGGGATGTTTCAGTAGAGAGTTTTGAGGATATGGCTGTTGCTCATGAGTGGTTGTCCTCGACTTCCTCAAAGGCAGAGCCAATCACTGAAGAGTCTATACTTAACATATTAGATCTCGTAGAAATAACGTTGGGGCCACTAGCAGGAAGCCATGAGGTGGAGATACTGGAGAGGTCAAGAAATGTCCTTGGTTTGGTTGAACTGATAAGAGAAGAATTACCTGGTTTCTTGGTGAAAGGGAAAGAAGACAATGACAAGGGACAAAAGAAGACTCATGAAATGATCAAACTAATTGCTGAAGCTTTTTCAGAAGAGCTTGGTCCAGTTTCAGCAAGTTCTCAGGAAAGGGTGCCTATTCCTGAAGGAATGGTGCTTAATCAAAGTCTGGATGATCTGGATGCGATATGTGGTGACCTAGGGTTGCATATACCCACTTCTTTCTCCCTTGGAAGATCAATTTCCTCCGAGAAGGATGACATTACCATGTCGGATCGGCAAAGTAAGGAAGAATTTGAATCAACTGAATCGACGTCGCTTCTTGCTGAGCATCGCAAACGTCACGGGCTATATTATTTACAGTCACAGAAAAAGGAGATGGTATATGATGATTACCCACCTGCTAATGACCTTAAGACTGGAGATAATGCTGATGATGAGGCTGATGATCTGATTAAGCTGACAGAACAATCTCTCTTCTCTAAGAAAAAGGTAAACCAAGCAAAGCCTAGGCCTGTAGTAGTGAAACTGGATGATGGGGATGGACCTTTTATCCCTGCCAAAAAGGTAGAGTCAAAAGATGACCTAATCTCTGGTGCTGTGAGAGATGTTCTTTTAGGTGATGAAGCAACAACATCATCATCACGAACTAGGAAGTCTGACAAGTCATCAAGTAAGAGAAGACAGAAGGACAAGTTAGATATAGACAAGTCTTCTGGACCAAAAGAGGATTCTAAAATGATGGAGAATTCTGAACAAGACAATGCAAATTTGAGAAGAAGCAAACGCCATTCTCGTGGTAAAGAGAAGAAACATAGAAGTACTGCAAAAGATAGAGATGAACATGAAGAGGGAGATAAGCAGAAGGTTAGCCATCACCATGGCAAGCATAAATCCAGACAAAGGGCAGACGGGGCTCTAACATTAGCAGCACAATCACCTGTTATTCCTGATTTTCTTTTGTAGCAATGATATAATTTGTTCAATACGGCTTAGGTGAGTTCTTCTGTACATTACAATTCATTTTTTTTCCCCGTTTTGGTTACTCATTATACTTGCAATTGGTGAAGTGGTTTTTCTCCAGCCTTTTATTTTCCACGTGTGAAATTTCTTTTGAGAAGGGTATATTTTTGAGTTCTCAACACTTATACTAGGAAACCTTTATAAGGCCTTGACCGGTTATGATCCTTTGCTTCTATTTGTTTTTCTATTCATCTCTCATCTATGTGTGCATGCTCAGTCACATTCTTTGCTAGTTTGATGAAAGGTAAAAAGATAGGCACCAAGACCTTTTCCAAAATCAAAATTAAATGTGCTTATAGTCGCTGTATAAATGCCCCAATAAAAATGATTTAGTGGCTGATAAGAATATAAGAGGGCTAATCCATAGTCTATGGAAAAAGCTAAAAGATTCGTAATCTCCTATAGTTGGTGGATAAGATGTGATGCTTGTGAATTTTTCATCATGAGGCCAATACATGCTTGGTGAGAGTTCATAATAACTCAGAAAAAAAGAGAATATGGACATGTTAGATTATGATAATCAGAAAAATATGCACAGGTTGAAAGATTTAGGCGAAATACTCTTTTGACATTGTGCCTAAGAACGAGCTGCTTGTAGGATTGCTGTACATTGGTGCTATAACTGAAAAAACTAGTTCCTTCATCAAATGCCAATCCAAAGAAAAACTCGTTCTCTCCGAAAATGAGTTATATTCCATTTGATTAAGAAAACCCATCACTAGTGAGGCTTGCTTCGCGGTAGAGAACCTCCACCGCCAACAGGTAGATTCTGCTCATGTGAAGTGTAAGTGCGATCCTTGTGGAATGAGGGTAGGTGTATAAAACAAGAGAGGGACCAACACACAATCAGTCCCTTCTAAATAACTGAAACAATTATTTGTTGTCCCTTTTTTTATTATCAGGAAGGTGATTGGTCTCTTGCATTCTAACCTTCTAAACAACTATGGATTTTGTACTGCCATAAGTGACACATTACTGAAATTGTATGGCTGTCAATATTGGGCTTCCACCTCAGTTTGGGATTTCAGCTGTGTAACAGCTGTGAAGTGGTTGAGCATATTGAGGGAGGTTATACTGACTTAATTCTTTGCTGTTTACTTGTATTCTGATGGCAATGAGAAACATCTTCTGTTGTTTTCTATCCATGAGTGTGAATCTATTGTTACTGCAGGCATGTCTTCCTTAACCAAAAAAGAAAAAAATTACAGATGCCGCAGATGTCTGAAAGAAGGAAAAATCTTAGTGTAGAAAGAATCACCTCACAGAATTTGTGAAAGCAGAGAACCCCACACACACGCACACAATATTGCCTGCCTAGTATATGTTCTCTTCTGTTATTCTTATCAAAATATTGTTTCTGTTATTCGTTTCAACTGTCATAAGAAACTGGGTTGAGGAGAAGTGATCTGAGAATACTCGATTGAAAGACTGTCTGCATGATCAGCAGATCTAAGCAAAGAGCTTGATATACATGGGAGGTATACAGTGGATGAAACTTTCATTGTTGTTACTGCTTTTATTTCTGTATACTCTTTTTTCAAACTGCCTTTGGGATGCTTTACTTGAGTTGAGGGTCTATCGGAAACAACTTCTCTATCTTACGAGGTAGGAGTTTGTCTGCAATGCCTATGTGACTTCTCTGTCTTGTTGCTGCACTATTTGCTTGGAAGAAAAACAAGGAAGTGAGAAATCAAATAGTACCACTTTAGGAGTCCATAAGAAATGCCACAAATCATGGCTGATGTTTGACCATACATTAATTTTAGGAAATCATAAAATATTTATTGATAATAACACACATCAAATTAAGGTAAAACGTGTATTCTATTATATTTCTTATATCTACCTTACCGTAACGGAATTACCTTTCACTTTTTTCAACATTCATCCCAATTCCCAAAGAATAAGTTCTGTTATAATGGAAACTAATGTATCTCAATTTAAAAAGCTAAAAAAAAAAATCTCTTTGATTTTCTCTAATCCTTGTCAACTAAAAGACTTAAAAGGGCTTTAGCTGAGGTAAATCTAGAATTTCAGTTGACGAGTTTAACCTTTAAATTATTAAAAATTATGGGTTCATGTAATTTATTAAAGTCATTCTCAAAAATAACTTGTGAAATGTTATGTTACTATATTATAAACTCATGTCCCACGGAAAAGTTATTCGTTACGAAGGTAAAAAAAAAAAAAACCAAAATAGAAATGAGAGACAGGTACGTGGAGTAGCCAAATGCCTAAGGTTGTCTTCCGGAAGTCGTGGGAATATTTTGGATTAATTGGGATCCACTTGGCATAACACAAATTCTTCTTCTTCCTCCAACTTTCTTCTAAAAAAAAAAAAACACAAAAAAAACTTGTAAATTATAGCTGTAAAAACTAATCATTTTATTCTTAAATCTGTTGAATAAATAAATATTCCCTCAACATGTCTCAACATCAACTCCAAGAATATTCTCTCTCAGGTAATTTTCACAATTACTCAATTCCTTCTTCCTCTTTCGCATTTTTTCAACAATGATTAGATCATCACGTTTCCTCTTCTATCTTTTTCTACATTATAATAATTCATGTAATTAATATTAATCCAGATTAGTAAAATTCTTTTCTATAAGAACCTCTCTTTTACAAATAATTGTATTTGATATTAACGCGTTCAGATTATTGTAGTACGAAAAAGATAAATAGGAGAGGTAAATCAAAGTAAATATTAAATACAATTTATTTTTACATATTATTGAAATCCTTACATGAATGTCTTGGAGATATAAAAAAAAATTAGTTAAAATAATAATTAATTAGAATATGTCTTGTGTCTAATTCTAGTGAAAAAGCATGTAGTTAATTTTTTTGCTTACATCTCAACTATATATATTTCCTCCTCATTTGCTTAGCTCCATTTCTTCTTCCCTTTCCTAGTATTTTTTCGAATTCTTTTCTTTCGAGTTAGGGTCTATCTTGTTAATTATGTCTTGAATTTGTTTATCTTTTATATATTTTTAGAAAACTCATAATTTCTATTGATTTAGAAAATCTATTGTCCTATAATAAATTTTGGAAAGAAAATCTATTGTCCTATAATAAATTTTGGAAAGAAAATCTAGTAGGATAGGAAAAATCTCTCTTATAAGTTTGGAGACTAACTATTCGAAATCTATATATAAGAGTTGTAGTTGTCCACTTATTCATCCTTGTGTTATTTCTTCTCTCTTCGCTTTGTGTGTGATTGTGTGCTGGATAAACCAACCCACAATTTTCCGCAACATATGAGAAACAATCTCTCTATCCTACAAAAGTAAAAGCAAGGTCTGCGATTCTGCGTATATCTTATCAGACTCCACTCATGGGATTGCAGTAGTAGTATTTTTTTCCATAGAGTTTCAAGAAAATGAAGAATGAACAACAATATCAATTCACTACTACAAAACTATTCAGTATTTCTCAAAGGTACCTCCATAATCTTGTGTCCTATTTTATTTTATTTGGGTCTGGTTTAGTAATTGGTATAACACTAATTTTTTATCTCCAAGATCTAATTCCCAACACTTTACAAAACAAATTATTTCTCCCCCAAATAATCCAATTAACCTCACCTCCACCTCCACCCCCACCCCCTACACCAATACCCCCACCATCACTTCCACAACCTCAACAACAAATTCCTCTTGTTTTAAATAATGAGAACAAAAATTTAGACCCTAGTAGAATAGAGTTAAAAGATTTTATGAAGACACCAAAATTAAGTACTCCTAAACATGATATGAAAGATGAAGAGTTGATATCGAGGGCTATGATGGTGCCACGTGTCAGTGATTTGCCATTTAAGAGAAAGCCAAAGATTGCTTTTATGTTTCTTGCAAGAGGAAGTTTACCATTGGCTCCATTATGGGAAAGATTTTTCCAAGGATATGAAGGTCTTTATTCTATTTATATTCATTCTCAACCATCTTTTAATGGAACTGCTCCACAAGAAGGACCTATTTTTCATGGCAGAAGAGTAGCAAGTGAGGTAAGTTTATTTACCGTCACTATTAATTAATTATAATTTGCATTTCGTTATTGTCTGCTTCGGTCGTTACGAGTTACGACACATTATTAGGATATAAGGTTTGTTTATTGTTATAGCTACGGATATGAGTATTTACCATGCACTCTCTTAAGTACTCAACGTCTTCATTTGCCTAAACTCAATATTTAAACATTGAATTTAGGCAACTACAAGTATTTTGATTAATTGTAGTGTTTAGGCCAAACAATAACTCTGTCTATTAAAGCTGAAACAAATGAGAAAATCAATGTCATATTTGCTTGAACTCGAACTAATATATGATAAGTATTAATGATAATGTGATGAAAAATGATAATTAACCTTCCCTTAGACAACACTTTTGTAGTTTGTACTATTAAAATCTTTATCGTAATTGTTTTGTTTGTTTTCATCTCACATAGAGATCTACAAGTTCATTTTTTAAAGTATTTACGCACAAACCTAGTATAGTGAAAAAATAAATAATATGAAAGTACGTTGAGGAGAAGAAAGACTCAACTGGTGCCGTATCAAATGGTCCGTGTTTTACTAGACAGCACGGAAACTGAGCAAGGGCGGATGTACACTAAATTGAATTCATAGAATTTAAATTCTGAATCTGTCAAATATAAATTTTTATATTGTTGATGATGCAATATTATAAATAGTATAATAATACTAGCAGATTTTGATGAATATAGATCACCATATATTAGTTGACTTAGACCATTTATTTGTCTTTGTGTTTTTAAAACGCGTCTTTTGGCATTAATTACCGAGAATCCTGGTACTCTTTGGCTATAATATTGTAAGATTGGACTATTTTACGACACTTGTGTTTGTGTAATTAATGCCAATTATGATGCTTTTGGAGAGTCAGAGACCTATGTGATGTACCAAGATATGGTGCTTGTTTGATAAATCTAATTTTAAAAAAATAAAGCTGGGTTTATATTATAAAATAATGGATCCAGAGTGTTATCTATGGTTCACGGGAAACTAATAATTTTTGCTCTTATATTATTAGTGTATTTAAAAACTTTTTAAGGATATTTATAAATGTTTTAAATCCTAAATTCACCTCTACTTATTATCAGCTATATAACTTTTGGCATAATGATAAATATTTGATCCTAACGATTGAAAATGAAAGTTTTTTAGGGCAAGAAACTAGTGAGTAAGTTGTCAAGACAAGCACTTTTTGTTTGTTGTAGATTTCTTTTATTCTACTCCTTTTACCAACTTAGAGGGAAAAAAACACTTTTTTCCTTCTACTATATATGTTGCCACACTTTATCAAATTCCTTTCTTTCTGTGCCTTGGCATCTTTATCTTTTGCACGTGAACACTAGAAGAGCATGTTAGACTCCACAAAAAAGTGTAGAATTTTTTACACAAATAGTCTGTCAAATTTACAGTTTACTTTTTATAGTTAGTATACATGTAATTAAAGCAGTCGAGTAAGCAACTATTTAGGTTAATTCTTCAAGTTTCTTTATGTTCGAAGCAGAGCCCATATTGGAATTGGCCCAATAACCCACTTTAGAAGGATAATGATCTGGGCTTTTAGGAAAGTTTGAGTCCATTGAAATTTTAGTTTTGCAAAAATCCCTTTTTACCCTCACTAGTTAGTTGGAAGATCTAATTGTTTGGTAAATCATAAACGTAACATTTTAACATGTTTTTTTAAAACATTTATGCAGAAAGTAGAATGGGGAAAATTTAACATGGTGGAAGCAGAACGACGATTACTAGCAAACGCATTATTAGACATATCGAACGAGCGTTTCGTGCTTCTTTCAGAGTCATGCATTCCTCTATACAACTTCACAACCATCTACAACTACATCATCAACTCCGCAAACACTTTCACGGAGTCTTACGACTTAATAAGCCCCGTGGGACGAGGTCGTTACAACAAGAAAATGAAACCATTGGTCACCCTAGCCCAATGGCGAAAAGGGTCCCAATGGTTCGAGGTCGATCGAGAGATAGCCATGGACATAATATCAGATAAAAAATATTCTGATTTATTCAAGAGATTTTGTAGGCCAGCATGTTATTCAGATGAACATTATTTGCCAACATTTGTGACAATGAAATATTGGTGGAAAAATAAAAATAGAACATTGACTTGGGTTGATTGGGCCAAAGGTGGGCCTCATCCAACAAAATTTATTAGGCCTGAAGTGACAGAAGATTTGCTTAATGGGATGAGAAATGGGACCAAATGTGAGTATAATGGGCGGCCCAGTAACATGTGTTACTTGTTTGCTAGGAAGTTTTTGCCAAGCACTTTAGATAGGCTTCTGAGATTTGCTCCTAAAATCATGAAATTTGGATAAATTTATATTTGTATTTTTTTTAAAGTTTGAATATTTTTGTTAATTATTTCCAGTTCCTGCATTGAGTTCAATGGGACTGATAATACATCATATTCATTTCTATTTATTTGCATGTGTTACAACTCAATCGGTTTTTTTTTTAGGAGACTTGATTTCTCAAATGATTTCTAGAACAATTACTTTCTCTGTTTCAATTTATGTGACACCATTTGATTTGATATGATGTGTGATTAATAAAAGAAAAGTCTTTTAAAATTTATAGTCTAAAACAATTCTTAAATATTTGGCATGGTTGAAAATTAATTCATTAAGGGTAAAAGAGGTATTTTAAAGTTAAATTATTTCTAGTTATAGTAAGGTGACATTCTTTTTGAGGTGGATTAAAAAAAAAGTGTGTCACATAAAATGGGACGGAGGGAGTATTATTTTAGAAATTTACGTTTTTTATTGAAGAAAATTGAATTAAGTGGAAAAAATAATTTTATACGAGATTAATAACTATTAATTGAGTGATAATCATAATTCTGATGTGATCAAAATTGCAGACTTTATTAGTTAAAGTATAAGTGTACTTCTTCCCAAAAGAATAAAGGAATAAGAGGTTTTTTTTTTCTCTTTTGAAAATTTCTAAGTCTTTGTTTGGTAGCTTCTTTGTAATTGTTCAACAGACTAGACCAAACCAAGACCACACATGAAATCTTTTTTGGTGTGTATATGATATACTCTATGAATATATTATGTCGTTTTGAATATGGTACGTGATTATTATAAACATATACTCTTATATATCGTTAGTAGTAAAATATGAGAATTTTGAAATAAAAAACTTATTACAGCGAGTTTCATTCGAATTCTGTTGACTAAAAACTTATAATGCATATAAGATGTTAAAATTACTTTAAAAATATATATAATAATAATTAATCTCTAATTTAACTTCTTCAAATATTTATTTGTTTATAGTTTAAATCTCCAAATAAATTTGTTATGGCTCTGCCACTCACTTACTAAATATATTTTCTTCAAAACAATTTTTTAGCGACTCTTGGTATGATTAATCCTGATATTTTAGATAAATACAAATAGATGGAAAAAAATTCATATGAAATCTTTTGTCAGCTTTCTTGTAAACTTGGACGAAACCGAGTATATATCTGCGTTAGATTAAAAAGCGATGTGCGTTATACTCGTCGATTGGATTGAATTTGAAAAATATGTGTACTGTGGAAAATGAAATGACAAGGACCAAGTGACTTGGACACACAACGGACCGACTAATTAATAATATTAGTACTATATAATAGTCTGCTGCATTAATTTAATATATAGTAATATATATTTGTCAGTATCAGATTTATGTTTTTTTTGTTTATATATTTTTTTGCCTGAAAAGGTTTCAATCATTCTGTTGCTTGAACTTAATATAACCATCCTAATTCGATTCCATCGCCATCAAGTTATAAGTATTAAAAACTATGATGAATTTAGCGATATTTATTACAAGAAAATATGAAATTAATTATAAAATTTATTAGTAATTTCTAACTACTTCATCGTTAGAACGTGTTTGATTAATTGAATATTCTTATAATTCATAGCTAAATAAAATTATGTTCATATTTTTGTTATTTAGCTACTACGAAATTTTGTCTATCGCTAATTCCTCATTTTCTAATAGTTATTTAAAAAATATAAGTTTAAAGTAAGATTTTTTTAAAAAAAAGATATTTGAAATTAAAGTTTTGTTTGAACATACATTTCACTTGAAATATTAGAATTTTGTGAAGAAAAAGTTTCAAAACTATTTTTTTTTCAAAAGATATTTGGAGTGAAAAATTGATACTAAATTTTCTTGACACAATGTATAACCAAATGAGTTTTGAGAAGCAAAATTGAAAAAAATATGTAAAAAATTAAATATATATCTAAATGCGCCGTAAATAGAAGAAAGGAAAAAAATAATTTAAATCGTGACAAAATTGATAGCCGAAACAAAAATAAAACCGAAATATAACTTTTATTCATATATCAAATTTGAAAAATAGTCAGACATGTGCCTTTAATATGGTCGGCCAACAACAACATGTAACTCTCAGACGAAAATGATCGAATTTGATATATGTTAGAAATAAGTGTCAACAACATACATATTTTTATTTTTATTTTTTTGAGTTTCATATTTAAATTATTGAGATTGTGAGTTTTATATCTAAACTATCACTTTTTGTTTCTCAAACTAATAAGTGATAGTTTAGGTATGAAACTTAAAAAAGGGGATAGTTTAGGTGTGTTTTTGACACTTATCTTTATACGTTATTATCTTTTTTTTTCTAACTAATTTTGATATACGTTACTTGAATCGATCATACTTATTGAAAATAACATTTTTATCATATATCACAAGGTAATACTAAGACTATTTTTTCCATACTAACTTGTAAAATTATATTAAATATATTATTGATGTTGTTCTCCAGTTAATGGTTACACTAAATATATTATTGTGATTGTTTTTCATATTCTTTTAGTCCCTCAAATTCAAAACAATAGATGTTTAATTGATTTTAGATTTTGAAATAAAAACCAACATGAATTTAATTATGATTTCCTTTCTTTTAAGATCGACATAATTATTATCGTGATTAGAAATATGTGCAAATGAAATGGATTGAGAACTATGATGTTTCAAATTCAAATCCTTGCGGAGATAATCACAGTGAAGTACTAGGCGATTTCCACTTATTTGTCCTAGCTTTAATGTAGAGAGAGGTTACTTGGTATCTGTTATTGATAAGAGATAACATATCTCGTTGGCGAAAGTTAACCAAGATATGACCACGGTTATAATAAAAAAAAGTAATACCTTTTTAATATTATGAAACATTAATTATTTTGAATTATTTTTTGGCGATTAAATGTCAATTATTATTTTGAATAGAATGAAATAAAGACAGACAAAGACGAGTCATTAAAATTTATTTCTTAGGAAAGGACATCTTTGTTTCCTGGCATTTTCTTTTTCTTTTTTCCCCCTGTTTGTATAGAATTGAAGAGATGAAAAGAAAAAAAAACAAGAAAAAAAAAAACACCAAACCGAGTTGTTTTAGACATATAAGGAGGACTATTATTACTTTTTTTTTATAAGACTTTTATTACTTTTTTTATAAGACTTTTATTACTCACTCTCAAGCAATTCTTCGAAACTTCCATAATAATTAATTTGTATCATTTTATGAACAAATATTTCAATGAAAAGCAATTCGGCGAAACTACACACTGCTTAATTAGGACGGTTAATTTTTTTTATCGGATTAATTTGGGACGGAAGGAGTAATTTAGATGAATTTTGATTATCTTATCTTTATTTATGTGTTTTTTTTATAATTAAAATATTTATAAATCTGTAAAAACAATTACTACTAAGGTGAACTGAAAAAAGAATAATGAATTTGAGATTTGAAATAATGATTTGAAATTGACAAATTTTATACAAATTTCAAAAATAATCATTGATTTAAAAATAAAACTTAAAATTTAAGTCCCAAATTCTATGACCAAACGTTCCAAAAAAAAGAAGACGAAGAAGTGAGTAATAATAGTCTTATCCAAAAATAAAATAAAAATGGGATGCCAATTCTTATTATTTCCTTGTGTTTTTCTCTATTAAAAGAAAGACAACACATGTTGCCATGTTGGGATACATAATGCTAGATCCTGGGGGAATCTTACTTTACTTAATTAGTCTTTTTATTTATTAAAAATAATATTTTTTTTACTAGTATTATTATTCATTTTAGTAAATTAAGAAAAAAAAAATCTTTCAACATTTAGTAAAATAAATTCATAATATATATATATTTACTATATTTTCATACTATATAAGTGGTGGTTCCTCAACTACTACCAAACCAATCAAAAATTGCCACGTGGGGCTAATTAATATTTCTTTCTTTTATATAATATTCTCTATTTCTACTTTCTATTTCTTTCTATTAATATTTCTTTCTTTTATATAATATTTTCTATTTCTACTTTCTATTTCTTTCTTTTATATAATATCAAACCAATCAAAAATTCCCACGTGGGGCTAATTAATATTTCTTTCTTTTATATAATATTCTCTATTTCTACTTTCTATTTCTTTCTATTAATATTTCTTTCTTTTATATAAGTGGTGGTTCCTCAACTACTACCAAACCAATCAAAAATTGCCACGTAGGGCTAATTAATATTTCTTTCTTTTATATAATATTCTCTATTTCTACTTTCTATTTCTTTCTATTAATATTTCTTTCTTTTATATAATATTTTCTATTTCTACTTTCTATTTCTTTCTTTTATATAATACCAAACCAATCAAAAATTGCCAC